>RJWM01002971.1:0-119550 GCA_004363535.1 Dasyprocta punctata | reverse complement strand
AGGAGGAGAAGGAGCAGGGGGAGGAGGAGGAAGAGCAGGAGGAGGAGGCGGAGGAGGAGGAAGAAGAATTGAGTCTTACTCAATTTGAGCCTATCCTGATAACCCAGTTTAAAATTGCCTCCCTTCTTTCCTGCCATCACTCACTACAATCCTGATCTTTTCTCCTCACAAGGTCTGGCTTGTTTTCCATAAGAATTTCTAACACACAATATAATGTATTCATTTGTAGTACTTATTGTTCACTGCCAACATTACCTACCTCCCCTATAACGTAAGTTCCAGGGGGTCATCCGTGTCATATATTCTGTCCTATTCACTAGTGTATACTAAATGGCTAGAACTGTGCTGGGGACTTCAGAGTTGTTTAATAAATATTTGCTAAACAAATGAATGGAGTTGATCATTCAGCCCTTGAATCACTGAATGACTATAAGATTAACAATGATGAAATTCTAAAAAAAGAAGAAAGTATGAAAAACCTTAATGAATTCAGTCTGGCACCCATGTGAAACCCAGGTGCCTATGAAACATTCAGGCACTTTCTGGAAGGAAGGGCAGGAAATCTATGTTTTGTTGGCACCCCTTGTCTTGGCTGTTTAACTTGATATTCAGCATCATACATTTGGTACATTTTCAAGGATTTTTCCTCAGGAAATCATCTATATTTATAGTATTAATATACTCTGGCAGCCACAATAATCTCACATTTTTCTGGCATCATCTATCCTCAAGGGCCTCTAGGCTTTTGTGCTGAAAAGTTATTTCTCTTATAGTTTTGCATTTACCTTTTTAAATGGAGAGCATCTATCACAGGAGCTGATTCCACTTGGCAGCTCCCATATCCTCCACAGTCCCCTAATGTCACAACTAAAAACAGAAAGCTGCTTTCCCCAGGACTCACTTCTCTATTCTAGTCTGTAGGTCGCTAGATTCTCCCCTGACCACACCTACCGGCTGGAAAGATGTCTTACTGTCTTTAGGAGTGGACACTGCCTTTTAACTGTGTGTTACAGTCTTAAAAGGAAGATCATTTTTTTAGCTAGTACTGGCAATTATATTTATGCTCAAGTGAGCAGACATAAAAAAGTTTCATGTGATAGCCAATGTCTGTTTCTGACATTTAAAGTTTACCTGTTTCAGTTTTATACAGATTAAAATGATCTGGAAACTTCTAAATTGTGTTGAAGTTTGCCATTGTGCTATTGGAGAAGAAATGGCTTATTAAGCAAATTAATACAGCAAAAACATTGTGAGCACAATGCTTGAAGTTTATGACTAATTCAAAGAAGAAATTACTTTCAGTCAACCTCAAGTACTTAAGAAGCATCATTTGCATATAAATAACTGGGATGATAGGCTAATAATAAATAATTTTATTTATTCATTGAAACTGTTTCCCAAAGCCAAAGCATTCTTTTAGGCTAGAATTTTCATAATGTGTCATCAAACTTCCTGAAAATTAAAATAAAGTTTTTTAAATACTGTATTCAATAATTTATAATCATCTCTAACTCTCCTTGTACTCAGATTTGCCAATAGAGAATTCACTGGCTATGAAAATCATAAAAATGAAATGCCAAAAGACAATTTCAAGATGCAACATCAAGAAATTCCAGGTTTTACAGAGTTGTTTGAAAACAAAAAGTAACACTCAATGAATATTATTTAAACCAGGCACTACAGAATACCTTATGGGCTCACACATTGTGAGAAGGAGCCCTGCTTGCATTGTTACTTCACATAAAGAAAGCCTTTGCAGATACCCTGTGCCTGAGGTGGCAGATAAACAAGGACTTTAAAAATTACCAGGTTTGGGTGATTGTTCAATGTCTCATTGTCAGACTACTTTCCATTGTGTATTTCGCGTTACAAATTCTAGTGTCTTTTCTTTCTCATAAAAAGTGCTAAGCAGTAACTTTTATTAGTATTTCAGGACTATTTCTACCTCCAGTTATGATTCTGCCCTGACTGCAACCAGAAATTCTCCATATTTATCTATCTCACATGAGATATGATTTGAAGAAAGAACTTGAAAAATATATCTTCAGTGTTTTCCCAAGAAATCAAATGATGCTCTTAATTTTCATTAACTCTGTGATATGAATACATGGTGTTCCCCTTTGGCAGATAGAGCCAATGACAGAATTTTCTACTGAGAATAATTATTAGTACCAATTTTTCTTTATTACAGCATTATTATTTCACAAAGAAAATTACTGTAAATTCAAGACAGAAAGAAAGTGAAAGACATACTGAAGGCAATTGTGTAGTGGGACAGTGGGGAATTAGAGATTGGGGATTGGTTAGGCTTGCATAGAGCTGGTCAGTTATGTCTATGCTGAAGTTTAGTCTGAAGTTTTCTAAACAACTGAGCAAGGGAACTCAGCTATTTCTACTTGGCTTTAACACACGGTCACCTTTTTACCTTCACAACTGAAACTTCCAAACAGCCCAGAGACTCTGAGAGTTTCTCCAGAAAAAACATTCACTGTCTCCCACAGATTTGGAGGGAGCAATAACTACTCTTCACATACATTTTCAAACCATTCTTTCATTTGCCCTTTCCCCATTGACTTTAACCCTCCAGGACTTCTGTAATGTCTCATACCTCTGCTTCTTTAGATTTTTCCAGGATGCTATGGAGAAAATATTAGCTTACTTCCCAAAATTTCTTTTTCTCTGGAAGCCCTTAGATTTTATTTTTTAATTCTGCTGAATTAGATATTATTCTACCACCATTTCTGTGTCTACATGTTTAGAGTTACAGACACTATCTAGAATATGTATTCAGAGTATATGTTTCTGTGTTTTTTTTTTTCCTGCGTAATTATCCACAGAGAAAGGAAATTGAAATCTGAAATTGGGTGTTGTTTTCCAAAGTTAGTGGAAACAGAAATATAATTCCAGAAAGGGGGAAAACACATGCATAGTAGTTACTAAAAATGTGTATGTGGCAGGAAGAATAACCAAAAGATGCTCGTGTCCTAACAGTCAGAACCCTTGAGTATGTTAGCTTACACGGCAAAAGACACTTTACAGATATGATTAAGTTAAGGACCTTCAGATGGAAAGATTATTTTGAATAATCCAGGTTGGTCCAGGATAATCACAGAGTCAGGGAAAGACGGAGGCAGAAGGAAAAAAGCCGGGGAAGGAAGGTAAATAGAAGCAAAGATCAGCGAGGAAAGAGACTGAAAAAGCCACACTGCTTGTTATAAAGATAGAAGGGTGGCCAAGGGTAAGGCAATGCAGGTGACCTGCAGAGGCTGGAAATAGCAGAGATCTAGGAGCCCTTACGGATTCCTAGGAAACACAGCTCTGCAAACCACTGAGGACTTCTGATCTCCAGAACTGTACATGAATAAATATATATTACATTAAGCCACTAAGTCTGTGGTAATTCTTGACTATAGTAATAGGAAACTAATACATTTTATGCAAAGGAAAGAATAGGTGGAAAGGGTAAAGATGTAGCAAAAGAGAATACAGCAATGAATCTGCTATGTCCAGGTAAGGAATTTAAGTTTGATTTCTGCATGACAGCAATGACTCTTTAAAGATTTTGAGCAGTAGTTTTGCAATTAGTTTTGTACTCTACAACTACCATTCTAACAATAATTGGATGTCAGATAAACTAGAAACAGGCAAACCAGTTTAGATACTATCTCCTTCATTCAGACAAAAATGTTAATATTCATTAATTAAAATGATAAATGGATTGGAAAAAATATAATATTTGGAAGCTATACTAAGTACACAAAATGACTACAGATTAGATATGAAATACTAAATGAAATGCAAGTTTCTAAGTGATTCATGAATTTTATGATTGGAAAAAAGTATTATTCTTAAAGGTAAGAGGTCTAAAACAGTTACTGATTTTGGAGATGTAAATTCTCTATTTTAGTTATTCTGCTTTTGAGGTACATATAAGTCCTCCAAGTAGAAATACATTAGGTAGAGTTGGATGTATGGAAAATGGTTAGATTTTTCAACAACCAATGATATAAAGTGGCGGAGAGGAAGAAAATGTATAAACAATTAATGGAAATGTTCCATATGTCTGTTAACCTCATTTATACTCATGAATTTAACTAATACTTATAAACTTATGAATACTTATAAACTTACTTATAAATATCACTTAAATTCATGAGTATAAATGATTCATAAGTATACATAATATAATTGCATATATATGCAAATTATATATGTATATATATATGTATATATATATATACCTACACATATTCCTAATAATTTGCTTGATCTGAGATTCCTACTCAACTAATTTCTGGACAACATTGCCCTGATCTTTAAAGGCACTTTAAATCATCTCTTATCTGTTCTAGTTAACAGCACTACTACTCCTCTGTTTTACTGTCAGAAACCTCAATGTCATCTTCAACGATTTTTACTCTCATTAGTTATGTCAAATCCATCACCAATCCTGTTCAACAGTACTCTTCACAAATCTCTGTAACCTATTCAATCCACTCTCCCTCTACCACATTGCTTTGGCTTACATCTATGTAACAACTCTTTACCAATTAATGAATCTTATTTTTTTCAAACAGTTTACTACACTAACACAGAACAGACATGATGACATGACTTTTAGCATCAGGTCTCCACAGAAACTTTTGAGCTGAGAAAGGGCCAACGTATTTTCCCAACTGTAGTCAGGAAACATGGAAAAAGGCCTACCTTTCCAAGAACCCTAACAGCTAGATCCAAGTCTCCTGCTCAGTCCTTCACCAACCAACAGTGCAATATTTACCTTCCAGGCATGTCCAGTCATGTGCTCAACTTGCCTGGGTTATTCTAAAAAATACCTTTAAAAAGGAATTTTATTACATATATATTAACTATATTATGTTTTATATCTGATCCAAGACAATTCTTCTTCACTCAATGCAACCTGGACATGCCATTGACTTAGCACTGCCAGTCACAAAATAAATAAATAAATAAATAAATAAATAAATAAATAAATAAATATAAAAAAACTCCTTTAATGAATGGAGAAGTGGAAGAGTCAATAAGCACCATGGTTAGTAAGCAACTAATAACATTTGCTCTATCCAGAAATCATGAAATAGCAAGATGGAAATTTTGAGAGAAAGAGAAATGTTTAAATTAAACACTAACGTGCACTTCATTAATTTCAAGAATGTTCTATCAATACTCACTCTGAAAGATGTTTTTAAATTGCGAAAAATTACATGTATTGACTTCTTAATAATCATGTTTGCTAAAAATATAGAAGTGTGCACCAAGATAGTAGTATATATTATGCTTCAACATGAGAAAGAAACCATGTATACCTGAGTTGTGGTTCTAACGCTGTGTATACATATATATATATATATATATATATATATATATATATATACATATATATACCACTCTTTGTTGGCTTGTGGCATACATCCAAAAGTCAGGCATAGTGAACACAAATAATTTCTTCATCTCCATATGATAAGTTGTTATTTTGTGTTTGTTTTAGAACCATAATGTAACATTCTTATTTCTGTGTAGCTACCACTTATTTATTTTATGGCACTTCATCAATTATAAAACAATGATCAATGGAGTCCAAACAAAGAAAAGAGGAAAAATATTATGAATAAATAAAAAAAGGAAAGAATATCATGGCCGTTAAAAACTAAAATTTCAAATTGTATCACTCCTCTGGCATTCCAAATATCATCAGCCTCCGTAGAGTATAATGGTCTCTTTGCTCAACCCTAAATTTAAATTCAATCCATGTTTCTCAGCAATATGCTATATTGTTAATTATTTTACTTTCATGTAAACCATTGAGCATATTTAACATCTTTGCACGTAGATTGTAAATAATAATAAGCAACTATTAAACTAAAAGACAAGTTTCTTGTATCAAGTTTGCAGTACATTGCACCAAATATTCATTATTCAGTCACTTTTCATCCTGCACATTCCTCTTGGGTTTGTCTATTCTAGAATATATCCTTATAATGTGCTTTTTAGTACTGATTTTATATGACACCAGGTCATACTCGAAAGCTTTTTATCAAATAACTGGAGATCTAATTTTAAATACATCTCATCAATACAGCTGTCTTTAATCTCTGGGGATAGATAATGACAAATGAGGCTTAGTTTTTGACCAGTTTATCTGTTTCTAAAACAGTGTGGGTGTTTTAATGAAGCTTTTAAGTGGATAATAGGCATGCAGTGAGCTTTCTGAGATGGCAATGAACTCTGTGTATGGATGCAGGACTATATTTTTTCACCATGTTTCTGCACAGCAAAGTATTCACAATTTATAAAGGAATCAGAAATCTGTTTACATGGCCACTGGGATATGTGCTAAATTTCCTTATGCATTTAAATATCCCTATTTTCACACCCACTACAACCATTATTTAGCTTGCAGATTCATTAAACTATGTAATGTGTACTTACTAACTGCTGAAGAAATCATATCAAATTAGGTGTGGATTTTTATTACTTAAAGTACACAATAATGCAACATGCTCAAAAAATGTTTGAATCACAGAATGGTTATGAGAACAAAAAAGTTTATATAAAAATCTTTCACCCTAAGTCTTAAAATTAATATATTAAATGTTAATGGATTCCAAATACAGAAAACACTATCTGTGATTTCAGCGTTGGTTAGATGAAAGTAAATCCAGTTCTCTAACTGCTGAAATGTGACAGACCACATAAACATCTATGGTCAGAGTACAGAAGCTACAGAATCCTGGCAACTAGTCAGAAATTCTTACTCTTCCAAATTTCAATGTGGTTAGTTCAAAGAAAAAATAAGGTAGGCAGAGGTAAAATAAAAATCTGAATGTTCTGACAATAAATTATTGTAAAACCAATTGATTTCCTGCAAATAAGCTAATATGAAAGCATATACAATAATGAAAAGTTTCATAATGCCTTATATTTCTCATGATATGTGCCCTACAGGGGATAGGAGTGTGATTTTAAGGAAACATCTCAGATTGTAGTGCAGACAAGTATGGGTCACTCCCCACCTCTAGCAGTTCCTAGCTGTGCAATTGTAGGCAGGCAACATATTAATTTTACTCATTATTAAATTATGTAAAGGGATAAACTTCTCATTCAAATTATGGACTGTTATTTGCAGTCCTGTGAAGTCAAATATTGTGAAGGATCCTTTAAATACCAAAGAACTAAATCTTATGTGTGTACACATTTTTTGAACTATGGCTGAACTCATAAGATAAAACTTAGCAACTTTAAAATTTGTATGTTGCTAAAAATAAAAAATTTTGGTTGCCCTAAGTACAAATTCCAGTGTTAGAGCTGCTATCAGAAGACTATACCTTAGAACCAGTTGCAAGGGAGAAGAACTAATACTAAGTATCCCATAATAGGTTAATAGTTTTGAATTGGCAGAAGACATGCTGGGTCTGGGAGGAGCCCATCAAGAAAAAGAAGCCAATTAGATCTTCCAGTAAGCTATGTAAGCAAGCCATGTAGGGGCCAGGAAGAGAGAAGCCAGAGTGCAACTCCCGTGAGCCTACCAGCATGCAGGCTGAGAATCAAGAACGCTCCCCCACCCAACTCCGCAAGCAACCGGTTGGTTCAGTGACAGGTTGAGTTGAGAGCAACTGAGGTACAAAAAGCAACTGAATGCTTGTATTGTTCAATTGACTTTGCAGGCCTGGGGCTGATGGTCTGAGCATCTATTGGCAGGATAACAGTATGCAGTGTGGCAAATAAGGAGGATTTCCTTCTATCATGTTTTTGAAATCCAATATTGTTCTCACTGTTTTGTTTTGTTCCAATTTATTCTTTTGCTTTATTCGATGTTCTGTTTTGATTGCTTTTATTCTGTTTTGTTTGATTTGATTTGCTATGTCTGATGGAATGGACAACTATTGTAAAGATAACAAGAAATACACTACTAGCCACTGTTGATTTCCTATTTTCCTGCTTTGAAGTTCTGTACCAATTTTACTGCCTTGCTTTGATTGACTTTATTCTGTTTTGTTTGGTTTTATTATCTTTAAAATAAAATCCAGAAAAGTAATTTTTTTTATTTAAGAAGAATCTACATAAAAATCAGCAGAACAGATAAGCAGGTTTAGCAAGGTCATGGTACACAGTCACAAAACCATATACAGAAATCTAGTGTTGGCCTATATACAAGCAATGAGCAATTCAAAAGTAAAATTGTAAAGGTACAAATTACAACATCACAAAAAAGCTTAAAGTAACATTACTGTATAAATGTACCAAAACACATTCATTATCTGTATCCTAAAAACTATAAAAACTGATCAAAAGTACTCAAACACAACCTAAATAAGTGGAGAGATACTATGTATGTGAATTAGACACATATCAAAACATTTATTCTCCCTAAACTTACCTGTAAATTCACCTCAGTATCTATCAAAATCTCAACAGAATTCTTTTTTTTCTTTGATAATTTTGAAACAAGCTAAAATGGCTACACATTGGGTAATAACATCAGCCTCCCTACAAAGGCAAATGTAGATTCTTTCTGAAGAAAGACATACCAGATACAGGCCCTCAGAATTTCCATCTTAACAAAATATTATGTTGAGTCCAATAATATAAATTTATTTATACAAATAAATGGATTTGCATATTTCTATATAAAGATATAAAGAGGATAATATCTCATGAGAAATAGTGACTATCAACATTCTGAGAGGAAAAAATTCACCTGATTATCTTCATAGACAAAGCACTTGCCAAAATTCAATATTTATTGATGATGTAAATATAAAAAATCACAAATAGAAAAATTTCTTAACAACATAAAGGGAATTTTAAAAATAAATTTGCCACTGAAATCGTACTTTGTGGTAAGAGGCTAAATACTTCCCCACTAAGATCAGGAAGAAGGTAAGCATGTATTTACTGGTTGATCCTGATTAACACTGTACTTGTTAATGCTAACAAGTACAATAAAGCAAGGAATATAAAAAGGAAAGACTTATTGATTAGGAAAACTGCCTATATTCACAAAAGTCATGCTTGTTCTATGCAGAAAATTTTTGAAAATCTACAAAATGGCTCCAAACTCTAATGCGTGAATTTGGCAAGGTTGCATGACACGAGATCTATGTACATAAGGTAATAATATTACAAAATACTAACAATAAAATGTCATAATTTGAAATTTAAAAAAATATTCTTTATAATAATAAAGATTCATGAAATAGACAGCATCCTAAGAAAATGTGTCCAGAATCTATATAAAATATAAAGTACTGATAGAATAAATCAAGTTATATATGTCAGTGAACAGGCATTTATTTTTGGACTAGAAGACTCAATATAGTTAAGATGTCAACTCTCCCCCATTTTAACTCTTTACTCAGTGCAATCCCAAGTGAAATCTCAACAAGCTTTCTGTAGATATAGAGAATTATAAAATTTGCATCAAAAAACAAAAGCACCGTAATGGTCTAGTAAATTTTGGAAAGGAAAGCTACAAAATTAACACAGTTTGTACTTAATCATTAAGTGATAGTATGCTCAATGGAATTCATGAGCGATTCCAGCAATAGATCCACACTTACATACCCTAATGATTTTGACAATAAGACAAAGGAAATTTGGAGTGAAATATGACTAAAATATGTAGGTTACCTTTTAAAAACATAGGAGAAAAAACGGAAATATGAAAAGGAGGTTAAGACAAAAAGTAGAATGATTGTAAAGCTTCAATAGTTGAAAAGTTAATAGCATTTTCTACTGAGAAGAGATCTATACATGTAGCAAATCTATTATATACATCAAGCAGGCTAAATCAAAAGAAACTGATTCTGTAGTAAAACTATAGTATACTAAATTTAAAAGCAACTGGAATAAAAGATCACAAAGTAACAGCAATTAGTGTGATTTGATATATACCAATTTGTGTTTCATCTCATAGATGAAGAAAGACTATCAAGTAAAACAGGGAGTAGCTTCAGTCTCTATAATTGTGTAACAATATACATATTTCTATTTGATATATAATCTATAAAATTAGAGAACTATAAATAATCTCTGCACTTTAGAGTATCCCTGAACTTGGTCATGATTGTGCCTGTCTTGAAGGCCAATTAACAGCTAACTATAAGGGAACTTTTTAATGTAGCAAATGTTAATTTTTTAAA
The DNA here is from genome assembly GCA_004363535.1 of Dasyprocta punctata. Taxonomy (NCBI): domain Eukaryota; kingdom Metazoa; phylum Chordata; class Mammalia; order Rodentia; family Dasyproctidae; genus Dasyprocta; species Dasyprocta punctata. The sequence goes on along the minus strand of RJWM01002971.1, from coordinate 109,387 downwards.
AAATGCTTTCATGTATTTAATCCTACTATGTGCCACACAGTTCCACACATCTCATATCTGATTCTCCCAAAAGTTCTATGGAGTACACGTTCATTGTCTTCACTCTACCATCAAGTAAACTGAGAGTCAAAGGGGTTAAATAGCTTACCTGGATCCACAGAACAAACACTAAGCTAAATTTTATAACCAGATTTGTCGCTAACATCTGCGATCTTTCATTTATTTAATCATTTAATTTATGTATTTTGTTTATGAAGCAATTTTCTATTAGAAACCTATGCTTTTATATCAATATATTTTAGTTTAAAACATGAATAAGCTATAATCCAAGAAGCAAAATAACCAAACACCATTTCTGATTACACACCAATAAATGTTTTTCATTATTCATTTTCAGTTGAATGAATGAAACCTCCCAGTGAAGGAAACCCACAGTTTGGACCCACTATTGTGTTAAAGCAACTGTATTTTCTAGGTAACCGATACATTTGCTCTCTTTGAAATACTATTTTAACAGTCCCAATTCTGCACTCTCACTCATTTGCAACTACAAATCTCATTCTCCAGTTAAGGCCTCAATCCAATGGATACTTACATTATAATAGTACTCTTGGTCACTGCCATCATAGGAACTCCTCTCTTCTTGGAATAGCTATATGACTTGGTTGTACCTCTTCTACATTATTATCTTCTGCATCATTATTCACACAGTGTATATAAAGGGCATGGGCTTTGAAGTTGAGGTATGATTCAGTATTCAGCTCTGATCACATTAAATCTCTTTTTCTAAGGATTGATGTGTCAATTAGCTAGTGCTGTAAAACAAATTACCCTAAAACTCAGTGCTTAAAACAATCGGGATATGTACTACTCTTAAACCTACAGAAAAACTAAATAGTTTTCATCCCTGCTGGGCTCACTTAAGCATGTGCAATCAGGCTTGCATTAGGAGGACAGCTTTGCCCATCTTACAGAACCCTTTTGTGTGCTTGATAATGCGTTGGTAATAAAATGACAAGTTAGTGATTAGTTTCAAGGAGAAAGTAAGTGAAATTCCTTTCAGGGAATAAGCTCAAGAATGAGTCACTTCTGCCACATTCTTTTGGTCAAAAACTAATCACAGAGCACATCAGATGTAAATAGTAGGAAAATAACATTCATCTCTTGATAAGAGGAGCTGTCAAAATCGGCATAAGGGAACACATCTCAAGATTATTATAAAATTAAATAGAATGTTTAATTAGAGTCCTTAGCACATGCTTTGAATTTTTTAACATATACTTACCATGTGATAAATTATGTATCCCTTGTACATTTTTGCTACCACTGCTCTGCAAGTAATGGATCTATAAGAAATACCAAATGAATGAATTATAAAAAATATATACAGTACTTTAGAAAATGTTTTGAAAACAAATTTTTAAGAACTTTAATACAACCAGGTATGGTGGTGTACACCTGCAATTCCAGCACTCAGGAGGCTAAGGCAGGAGGATTGTCATGAGTTCAAGGCCAGCCTGGGCTTCATAGTGAATTCAAGGCTGGCCTGAACTTCATAGGAAGACACTGTCTCAAAAAAAAAAGACTTTTAATACATATATGCAATTAAACAGATTAATTATTGCCACAAATTTGTATTTAGTTCAAATTCTGAAACATAGAAAGTGAACTAAATGCTGATGATAAATATATGGCAACTTTAATTATGTTTCTTAAAACCCCTAAGTTTCTTAGTTTATATTTTCAATCATGCAAGAAGTAGGGTTTGTGAAAGGAGACATTTGCTCATATGCAACATATAATTTGTTCAAGACCATTATTTTTGGTAATAGATTTGTTTTTATGGCAACAAAATAGAGTATATAAATGGTGTATCACATGCTATGAAAAAATCAGTATGACTACACACTACTCATGCTCTGAGAATTTTTACTATAATAGAAATCTATAGGAACATGACACCTTTGAACTTCACTGCCTCAGTATGCTGTTATAGACATGGTAAAAATACATTGCAGAGAGTTTTACTTGCTGAAATAAAAGTACATATTCTCTGTAGCAACCAAGTAGATATGCTGACTTTACTTATAATTTCAGAAGCTGCTTTTTGTTAACAAAGAGCTGTTAAACAATAATCTCTCTAGGCCAATATATTCATTTTAGAAATGAGTAAATTAGGACAAATTAAATATGCTTGTGTTTCTACGTGTAGTAAAACAGAAAGCAGGGTTTGAGTCATATAAAACTGTAAAACCTTATCTCATTTAATGAGAGAATATAATTCTCTGTGATAATAAAACGTATAACTTTCCAACTTAATCCACTACAACTTCATGTTTCTATTGAACTTTGAAATATTCAATATTTTAACATTTATTAGTATTTTTAACATATGTCAAGGCAACTCTTTAAACATACAAAAATACACCCAAGCTTGAATGTGCTACATACAACATTAAAACTTTTTAAAACAATGCTTCAAAATTATAAACTACTCAAGAAACAATATATAATAATATACTAAAAACCATGTATTCATCTCCTGTGTCTTGTATATTCTTGTATTATTCTCTCCTTGCTTCAGTTATGATAAAATTCTTTGAATGCCTTTTATCTTTACTCCTTCTCAAAAGTATCTATTCTCAGTAACTCAGTGTTTGTCACTTATAGTGAGGTTTTCTAATCTTTAATGTTTTTATTTACCTTTAAACATTATATATTATGATTTTGCAGAATTTCTAGCTGTGTGAATGGTATCATACTACACTATGAGTGCTTTCAAATTGCTTTGTTTTAACGTTATATGTGTGAGCTTCATCCATATTAGTATGTATTGATATAGTTTATTTCAAATGCATTATTTCTATAGCACTCTATTTTTTTTCTGTATACAAATGCATGTGTTTTTCTCCTGTTGTGGATACTTCAAATGTTTCCAACTCTTGACTTTATTAGTAATGCTGATGTGAACAATTTTAAACATATCTCCTTTTGTATCCACAGAAGTTTCTCTGCTACAAAAGGAGATACTGAGGTTTAGAGAATATACCTCTTCAAGTTCACTAGCTATTGCCAATCTAAATCTAGCTCTTCATGAAACTTGCTGTTCTTCACATTTTCTCATTCTAAAAGAAGTTATATACTTTGTTTTTGCCATATAATTACACTTATAACCTACTGGAATTCATTTTTACTGGAATTCAATTCAGTATCTTGTGATACCTGTCAGACTCTCTCCTCATCAACATTATGAATCATGATAATGCAATAGGAAAGAAACTTATCAGATCCTCCTCTGTGCTTTGCAGTAATAAAGAATGAGTTTATTTTATGGGAGGTAGGAATTGGAAATTTTGAAAATGGAAACCTCTCTCTACTCCCATAGGGAGAAAAGGGTAGGCTACAACTCACCCTGCTTCTTAGCAAAATGGTTTTTCTGCCATACAATTTATCCAAAATTATTCCCTTTAGTTTCCCTAGTTGTTCCTCTGAGATTTTATTAGTATTTACTAGATCAAATTGTGTTTAAAATGAATTTTTAGAAATAGTATTATGTAAACATGAACTTTAGCCTCAATATTCTATAATCTTTCTGCATGAAACTTTCTATTCTTAGAAACACATTCTTCCACCTGTTAAGTCTCAAGGCAACAGGATATCAGAGCAGAAACAGATCCCTAGAAAAGTGGTTCAACATCTTCAATTTCCATGTAAGACAGTGTAAGAAAAATGAAAATCTAAATAGGTTATGTTACTTACCCAGCTTCATGCTGTTAGTAAGTGGCAGAACCACTAGCATGTCAACTTTTTGATTTTAACAGTAAGGTAAATAAAGATCAATCACAAAACACTACCACACAGAAATAACTACTATTAAAACATCATTTTATAGATCTCTAAATGTACATTAAGAGGAGAACAGAGAAATAAATTGTGGTCTTTATTTGAATCAACAATAAGTACAACAGTCCTCTTGGGTTCAAATTCAATTTGGATATTTATTACATTTGTGACCTTGGGAAGATTAGTTAATTTCTCTGGGCATGTTTTCCCATCATTAAATAAAGAAAGCAAAGTTATTTTCAGGATGAGATGTTGTAAGAATAGTGTCATCCTGAAGTAGGTAAAACTCTTGAAGACATTGGTGTAGGCAAAGACTTTATGAATAAAAGTTAGACTGCACAAGAATTATCACAAAGAATAAACAAATGGGATCTCATCCTACTAAAAAGCTTTTGCACAGCAAGAGAAACCACCAACAGTGTGAAGAGACTACCCACAATCTGGGAGAAAATGTTTGCCAGCTTTCCCTCAGATAAAGGATTAATATCAAAAACATATAAAGAACTTAAAAAAATCAGTCCCCCAAGATTTAAAGACCCAATCCAAAAGTGGGCATCTGAGATCAACACACATTTTTCAGATGAAGAAGTACAAACAGCAAATAAAAACGTGAAAAAATGTTCAACAGCACTGGCCATTTCAGAGACGCAAATGAAAGTAACACAAAATTTCACCTCACCCCAGAAAGTATGGCTAGTATTAAGAAGTCAAGCAATAACAAATGCTGGAGGGGCTGTGGGCAAAAAGGAACCCTTCTCCACTGTTGGTGGGAATGCAGGCTGGTGCAACCACTGTGGGAGTTAGTGTGGAGATTCCTCAAAAAGCTAGGATTGGAGGTCCCATTTGACCCAGCTATTCCCTTTCTGGCTATCATCCCAAAAGAATTAAAAACATCCTACCACAATGATATATGTACACCGATGTTCATAGTTGCCCAGTTCATAATAAATAGATCTTGGAAACAACCTAAATGCCCCTCGACTGAGGAATGGATAAAAAAGATGTGGTATTTCTATATAATGGAATACTACTCAGCTATAAAGAATGATAAACTAGACATTTTCACTCTTAAATGGGTGAGTGCTGAAAATATACTTCTCAGTGAACTAAATAAGTCACACATATGTAACCATCGCATTGTTGCACTTGTGTGATGAACTAAAACAAAATCTATGTATATAAAAAATTAGCTAAGACAGTTAAAGAAAAAGTAAAGTAGTGAGTGAAAAGTAGTTTTCTCAGGGTCATCTTCACATTTCATTTTTAATGAGAAATGTTTATTTGAAAACAATAGAACAATTGTAACAAAAATAGTCATATAGCTGATTTCTCTTGATTCATTGAAGCAAAAGTTTTGTGCTAATAATTTTTTGGATAATGTTTCATGTCTATATCTTTTATCCTAAATAATTTCTGTGAATATAATAATATGCAATGTGCTGATGATTGTTACTCTCTTGTTGGCTGGTTGTGAAATTGTTTTGCTTTGGTTTCTTACTTTCCTTTTGTTTAAAATAAAAAAAAATTTTTAAATAGTGTCATCCAATAATCAGTGTTTGATAAAAATAGCTATTCTGTCTTAATAAGTAAAAGAGCAGTTTGTGCTTCATTATAAAAGGAAAATGTATATTAAGTTTTACGGATATTCCATTCTCTTCTACCACATACATGAAGATTATATATATATATATATATATATATATATATATATATATCCTAATCTATATTTTTGAAGCATAAGTTGCATAGGAAGAATTTTATTTCTCTCTTTTAAAAAAGAGGATCTATCAGAACTTTAGCTATGTTGGTCATAATTTTATCATAGAAAATGATGTTCTGCTGAGCACAAACATGCAGAAAGTGGTTCTGTTCTGGAACATGCAATTCAGTGAAAGCATTTAGGTCACGCACCAAACTACATCTTGGTCTTGAGCAATTGTGTTCATAAATGCGTTACATATCAGAAAAAACTGACAAGGCATAAAAAGTGTATGCTTAGTTTCTGTAGGCTAGAATGTTATCACTGCTTGTCTCCAGATTTTTTTCACAAAACTTTTTTATATTTTATAAATTCCTTCAATTAATGATAGTGATTTCATAATTTAAAAGTTTAAAAAAGAGATATAAAGAGATGCATTCTGCGCTGTATGAATTGCGTATAACTGAAAATGGATGTCTTTTCTAATTGAAGATAAGGACAAATTTTGGGATGCCCAACTTCGACTCAGCGCACTGCAGTATGTCATGGGTTAGATCACATCTCCATGCTTTTGCCTGTGTAACTCCAGCTGCCTGGTGTTCCCTCTTCTCCTTTTGTCTCCATCATTGCATTATCATCTTAAAGAAAAGCTTTATAATCTCTTTGGATATAAATTATTTCTCCTACTGAATTAAAACTTTACTAATTTACCAAAGGAATGGGCCACTCTTCTCTTTATGGCCCATTGTAGTTCAAACAAATATTTGTCATAATATTCCTTGGACAAATTTTGCAGTTTCCTGTATCTGTCTTTTGAAATTAAAGGGCCTAATTAGCTTTGCTTTCTCAGTACTGAGTCAAATGGATACTCTGAATATCTGTTGGCAAAAAGAAGGAGAGAGAGTAGAAATAAAACAGGAAAAATAAGAAGGAAGGTAGGACAGAGAAGAGGAGTAAGAGTGAAGATAAAGAAAGTGGGAGAAAACAACTGAATAAATGGTGCCATGTGAAGCACAGATACATCAAGTAGATTTGAAGCACCCCTTTGAAATTATTTAAGATACGTCTACTATTCATATTTTTTCCATTTATAGACATACTTGCACGAAAGGTTTAAATATATATTAAAATTAAGGTCATATGCAAAAATTCAGGACAGAGCCAAAACAATGCAAAAGTTTTTGTGGCATATGAATATATAGCTTGCTTGTTTGTTTGTTTTTAAACAGGGGTTCAAACTCACGACCTCATGCTTGCCAAGCAGGCATCTATGCTACTGAGCTAAATCCCTAGTTGTGGCCCCTATATATTAATGTAATTTCTAGAATTTGAAAAGCATTTGGTAATTTTTGTATCACCTGTAAAATGTAGTCCTTTCTAAAATCTTGTTGAAGTTCAAATGGCTAATATCATGATGTTAAATTTAAAAATGAGAAAACTGAAGTTCAAAAAGGTGCAGTGATCTGTCCAAGTTCACAAAACTAAAATGATAATTTGTCCATTAGTAACATTTATCCCAAGTCTCAGTTGTTTAATATAAATCAGAATGATTTCTCATTGTGTTGTTTTCCTTTCTGTATCAGCAGAGAGGAATTATATACTGTAGTTTATTAGTGATACAGGGTAGAAGCTATCATAGCAAACATTTATAGTTAAGATGACAGGGACAGAGAGCTCAGAAGAATTTCACACCTGCTATGAAATTTTCTACCTCAGAATCATACATGCCAGTTTTACTAAAGAACAAATCTATTGGTCTAAATTATTCATAGGGTCTCACAACCACAAGAGGGCCAAGAAACACAATGTCGCTGTGTGACTGGAAGTGTGCAAAATGGAATTATATTTCAAAGTTTGTACAAAGTAGTTACCACTCTGAACCCAAAACTGAGGTAACTTCCTGGTTCAGAAATAGAATTAACATACTGCTAGAATTTCTGATTTATGAAAGTCCTGAAAAGTCATACATATGAAAGTAAAATTATTTATGTGATTAAATTCAATTTCTTTTCCTGAGATACCATTCTATCTTGAAGCAGAAAATTGTGTGCATTCTTGTCTTTATGTTTGTGTCTTGGGTTTAATGCTATTCTATTTACATCTGAAGTTAAAACATGTACATGTATTCTTAAAATCTTGAGTCAGACTATAGGAAGGGACACTTGAACTGTGCAAAAGAATTTTCTTTAAGGACAAAGAAATTGATGAAAAAAGAAACTAAAGTTTTTAGTTGTATCAATTCTAACCCAGTTATGATTGTGTACATGTCCATGGAGAAGAACAGGGTTGTGTGTCAATTGAAAAGTCTGTTTCACTAGAATCAATCATGACTTGGGACCCAAATAACTCTGCTGTAGTATATTTCTTCTTACAATTGAACATAACATATTTCATAAGAGGAGTTTATGTTGGCAGCAGTAATGCTAGCTCATGTCATCATAGGCTACTGGAAATGCTATTATATAGCTAAAATATGTAAGTAGTTTTGGAGGTCAGCCACTGGGAAATTCATGTTAACATAGTTGCAAGGGTTGTTCAGTAAGAAAATCTTAGAGTGACTAGAATTCAGTACGCTGGGATGGTAAAAAGTGAGTTATAAGAGCTATTTCTGCTTACATCACAAGTGTTTCTTCTTGGCAGCATCTATAAAGAAACAATGTAAACAATACTGTGACATCCTGAATTGACTAATAAAACTAGATAATTTGCTCAAAGATCAATTCATTATACAGTATATTTACTACATACTTATTCTTTGCAAGTTGTAGTCAAATTTTTCTAGGTGTTGGACAATACCAGGTAAACAAATGAATTTTCTTCTCTAAAATTTAGAATGAATAGAACATAGTTAAGTAGGTAAGTACGTAAATACAATTTTAGGTATTCACACCCAGTGTAGGGAAGAAATGAATCAAGGATGACCTTTAGGTTTTGATAAATGGTTGTGCCACTTAATGTAGAAGCTTAGAGTTTCATTAAAGCTCCAAAATCAAGTGTTTGGCTTTAAACAAGTAAGTTTTGAGAGGCCAATAAGATATTAGTAGAATTGTTGAATGGATAATTAGACATACTGGTCTGGAGCTTGGTGGATAGGTTGGAACATGACACTGAGTCTCTGCTGGAGCAAACAACAAATTAAGGTAGAAAAATTGATGGTGCTGCTTGTAATAAAAATAAAAACCAATGACTACCTGAGCTGATATCCAGGGCATTACTATGGATTAAGGGTATGCTAATCTAAAAGGAGCTGTAACTGTTGGAAGAGCATGGGAGAGCTCTAAATAGCAAGATTTGGATACTAATGTTAATGTATATCATGACACCTACCTGAAAGCTAGTAAGCCATGGGATGTTCAGGTGATATATGAACATGCAAAATGCTATAATTGCTTTACAGTGTCTAGATATAATTATTTATTTTGCTATTATAATTTCATAATTAATATCTATGGAATGTCTACAGATCAGGGATGCTATATTATATTAGTGAAGACACTTCAGTTAGAGCTAAAATGTGGTGATTCTACTTCAAGGAAGAGCTTTTTGTTTTAATTTCTGGAAGTCCTTTTGACCAACCCACTTCAGATATTAGTGCCCTCAGAAATTGACTCAGAGTACAAAGTGTCCTTTTCCAAGGTCTCTCCTCTTCTAGTGGTAGTTCACGTCTAATGACTGATCTATGTAAGAGTAAAAATGTTGGGGCATCTAGTTTAACTAGGAATCACTCTGCATGGAACTATGCAGGGTTTATCGTAGTGCAGTTGGCTGTCATTAGGCCTGTATCTCCCCTCAGCTTCTCTTTTCTGCTCAGTTCTGCTGCTCTTCTCCCCATCATAGGTATTGATGTCAAGGGCAGTCCTTAAGAAGCATCCAGTGTACTAAAGTCAATCTTAGCTGGGGATATAACTCAACAGCATAAGCACCTGCCAGGCAATCATGAGATCATGAGTTCGATCCCTGATACCAAAAAAATAGAATAGAATAGAATAGAATCGATCTTAGCACTGGATGTCTGTGGAACTCAACTCACAAAACAAAAACCAGAGCTGTTTCTCAGTTACATTATTTATTATGCAAATATATTTCATTGTTTGAAAACAAATCAACAAATTTTTGGACTTCTACCAAGAGGTGGAGTCTCCATCCTTACCTGTGAAGCAAGGTGGGTTTTTGCTTCAAGAAACTAAGGACTTTGGTAGAAAAACCCCCTGGGCTATGTGACTTCTTAAGCTAAGGACTAAAGGACATGGAACTTCTGCTGATTCCTCATGAGACACACATTCTGGGAGCCTTTTTTTCCCATGTAAAAAAACCCCACCTACCGTGTAGCCTGAAGCTGCCACCATAAAGTGGGCTATGTCTAGGGAGATTTAACTGCTCTGGCTCACAGATGCTTCCATTACTACAAATCAGACATAAAAAAATGTGATTAAATACTATGAAGTAACCTCAGTCCCTGATTGCAACTACATGACAAACCCTAAGCAAGCATTGACCAACCAAGCCCAGGAAACCCACAGGTGAGTAAAACAAATGTTTTATTGTTTTAAGACTGTTTGGGAATGATTTTCTTACAGCTATAAATAACCACAGCAGTACACTTGTTTTACTTCTCTGTCTCAATTTCTCTATGAATCAGAAATATTCTATTAAAACCTAGTGAACCTACCTTACTAACATTGTGGAAATAACAGTAGTATTAATAAACTTGCTTTGTAAGCTGTAAGAGGCATTAGTAGTGCAAGTTATTATAATTATCACCATAAATCCTCATTAATTTGGAACACATTGTACAGAATACAAAAAAATCACGGTTACTCAGTCTCAAGGAATAAGGATCGTAACTCTCAGCTTATAATAATTTATCCTAACCACAAAAAAAAAAATAGAAGAGTCTATAATGGAAAACAGGTAGATTTAAGGGCAATCATATGACATTTGCCCTTTCTTGATCTCCCCCTCTTTACAGCTTGGTTCAAAAGTTTTTTCAGGTATATTTGTAAAAGGCGCAACCTTATCATCTCCAGTTTAAACATGGAAACTTGGTACTTAACAGTTCCCTCCTTGCATTTATTAAACTTTGCCTCTGCACCTTCCTTTCTTTGTTCTCTGCCATATATATATAACATTCCCATCTCTCGGACCTGTATTATTGAAAACTTGCATCTTCAACTAGATATAAACATCTTTACGGAAAGAGTCCAGGGATTATTCATACCTATTTTCTAAGAGTAATCATCACAATATGGTATTTTGTAAATAGAAGGTGCTTAATACTTATGTTTATAAAATGAACTCCAGAGTACAAACATGATTTGAAAGATACCAAAGAATCAATGACTATTTACTATTAAGCTCTTTTTCATCTAACTGAAAATTAAGAATTTAACTATCTGCTTGACCTCATTTTTCTTTTGTTTTTCATTTCTTTTATGTTCTAGGTTCCAAGATTTCCCCCTTGATCTGCAATTTAGATTATTGTTGCAACTTAGTGCAACTTTCCCAATATTCCAACCCTCCACACACACACACACACACACACACACACACACTCACTCCTGTCCAAGTGCATACTGGGATTGGACTTCCCAAGCCCATAGCAATGAGTAATTCTGAATTGTAAGTGTAACTGATGTGTGTTACTCTGCATGAAGCATTTAAATTATGATTCTAAACCCTCCCAGCATTCTTACTCCTTATGGCAGAAATTTGCAAGCCTCTAGGCAGTAGCTGTTCCATTAGCTTGGTTTCTTTAGTAGCTTTAAGCAAAAATACCTTCTTGATGGACATATACCATCAATAACAAATAAATTGTTATTGTTTTTTAAGCCCTTGAGATTTGTCCCTCTCTACTATAGCTTAACTTTACCAAATAGCCTTACTGACAGGCTATACACTTAGTGAACTGACCGATGAGTTTGGTGAAGCTGGAGAGCAGAGGAATCATAGCTCAGGTAAAACTTCTTTCCTTTTTAAATCCGTCAATGGAATATAAATTGCTTTAGCAATTCAGGACATAAGTTGAAGTGTTAAATTGTTACCATAGAGACCACAAACCAGCACTTCTAGTGACTTAATCATATGTATTCTGTAGGCTTTCCAAACTCTATGTTAAATTCTGTTAAGAGTGTATCTCAAATTACCTTGGAGTTGTCTTAGGTGAGATCCTTAGAGAAAAGTCTCTGAGACAAATACTTTTATGCAGAAAGCTAATTTGGAAATGCCTTCCAGAACACTTTGCCCCAGAACAGAAAATGCAGTTGGTCAGAGAGAGAAGTTGAACTGCAGATCAGTCAGAACAAAGGTCTCAGTTGATGGTATGGAAAACTATTTACAGGATATTTTATAGCTTCTGGTTGAAGCAAAGAGCCTGGAGGGCTTTCATGGTCCCTCCATCAAACAGTCACATGGAAGGAGGTAAAACCTTGAGCTAAACAGCTTCCCTCCAAGGAGAGGGACTCAGTGGTGAACAATCAGTAGCCAACATGCTTGCCAGTTGGAGAAACTTCTGCCTTTGCCCCAAAGAAAGATTCTGCAGAATACAGCACAACATTTACTATACAAGTAGTATAAATGTACAACAAAATCATCAACAATTTGCCAGTTGGTTATTTCCTATCAAAGTCATTTTTTGTCCATTTGGACTGCTTTTTCCTGGTCTCCACCTATCAAAACTGTATTTCACCTTAAGGTTTCAACTCAAATATCAAACATAAACTAAACAAATTCTCCCAGGACATGTTTTTTCTTTTTAGGACTTCTTAGCTCTCCCCATCAACTCTATTTTGTGTATTTGCTTTGTGCAAGGAAATAACCCAATGAAACTGCTCCTCAAAGCTGAGGCAAAAAAAAAAAAAAAAAACCCTAACATGGAATATGGAGGGGCTAGGGAGGATCAAATGAGGAAGACATCTAGGAGCACTCTATTTCTCATTTGTTTCTCTGGGGCTCTACACAGATAACACGGAACCTATAGGTTCCAGAATATCTTGTAAGCCAAAGTCCTCTCTTTTCACCGTACACTTTGGATTGTTTCTCCATTATTATTTCTAAAACTTTAGGGAAAGATTATTTAAAAGTTCCTTTCTTGACTTTGTCTTGCTTTCGTGTTCTAAAGGAAGCTGGTCATTTTAATTTCTTTTTAGATGATTGTTCTCATCCCTGACTCTGTCCATATCCCTTGCTGAAGTCTATATGGTAGTACTGGTATTAATTGTTGACGAGCTTTACCAGAGGAGAAGGTAATGTTAGTCAGTAAGTGTCCAGAAATGGGACTTAAGTTCAACCATTCATTCCACAAGCATTTATTTCCTTACAGCGTCAATGAACAGCATCTCAAAAATTTTCACTGTATATTATAGCTCATTTTACCGTGGATATCAGTTCTTAATGTCTTATTCTTCTTTTCTTAATAGAAATCTTCCCTGTAGAGTCAGTCTCCAATTACACATTTTAAGTTTTATTTTTCAGGGAAGCAATTTTTTATACTTTCAATTTAAATTATTTATACACAAATTTTATTTCCTCATTAGACTTGAAGTTACTTGAGATAAAAAACTGAATTGAGGAAAACCACTAGAAGCCTTCATTTCTCTGTTTGCAAAATATGTAACTGTAATTCTTCAGGACCTTTCTCTCTGCAGCACTTGCTACCTTCTTGTGAGTCATCCTAAAATGATAGGATGTCACAATCCTGGAAGGGCAGAGAATAGTTTATCTCTGTTTTCCATATTAGTTTGTTGGCAGATATGCAGCCTGTATCTTTTACATTACTGTAAGGTAAAATAACTGATCTGGAACAGCAGGCAAGAATAATACAAAACAAAACAAGGAAATTTCACAAGAGCCTCATCAGTAACTCAAGGGCAATTTGACTTAAAACAGCTTGAAATTTTAAAAGAAAAACAGAAAGTACAATCTGCTTTTTAATTTACTTCCTGTTTCCTCTTAAAACAAGCATACACTATCTCCCCAAAGATGTTCCCCTAAATAGAAAATACATCGCACAGCTTGACCTGTAATTTAAATCACAATTAAGCTTCCAGTTAGTATGCTTCTTCCTCATAAATCTGCTAGGAATCCCCTAGCGTCCTGTTAAATTCCCTTATCCTCTTACACAACATGACCCCAGTTTTATTTTCCCAAGATATAAAATGCTGAATTATAGCTTATTTATGAGTTTCACGAATAAGACTAATTTGATTGCCATTTGCAGAGAACTTCTCACCAGGTTATTATACTCCTAGATCCCATTAACTAATAAAAAATATAAAAGTAAAAATTACTCCTAATTAGTCATCCAAGCAAAATTGCTGCCAACGTCTCTGTAAAAGAAGATGCCATCAACCAACATTAATAAGAACATTTCCTCCTTTCCCCCCTGCTCAACACCATTACCTGTGCTAAATCCATTTATAATATGCTTTTTATAAACATTTACCAATCTACCCTTTAGCCCATTATGGCATTTTTTTCTAATACATATTGCTTTTGCATTAAGAATGCATCTACTGAGAGCAGTGCTTATGGTGTTTCAGATTTCATGTTTTTAGCTGAAACCTTGGTACCTTCTACAAACTCAAGCTTGCTTAAGATTGTCCAAGCATCTGGTAAAGTGAGTCAGCTGAGCTTTTCAAGATGTTAGGGCCTCACTACTTCCATGAAAGGGACAAATATTTCAGGCATTAAGACTGATAGCTATAGCTAGGGTGGTGTAACTTCAAAAATTATGCTTTAAAAATCAATAAATTAAGAACTGATATCCACTGTAATATAAGCTATAATATACAGTGAAAATTTTTGAGATTCTGTTCATTGACACTGTAAGGAAATAAATGCTTTTTGAATGAATGGGTGAAGTCTAGCCCCAGCTCTGGTCTGTTCAAAGTCTAGTTCCAAGATCAAAATTCTTCATCTCTAAAGTGGAAATAATAGTAACAAAATTGTATTTCATGAAGTTACTTAGGGAAAGTAAAACTTGGTTCAGCATAAATATATTAATATTTTAAGCAATAAAATCACTACCGCTTATAAAATTTTACATAAAATAACACAAACTAAGTATGAAATAAAACATTATTTTAAGTCCTTGAAGAGCAATGATAGGGAAAACAGTTTAGAAAATGCAAATATTTTGTCTCCTAAGATGTAAAGAATCACTTTTAGACACAAAAAGTTTTTGCTTTTATAAAATCATCTAACTAGATATTCAAGTTTATACAAATAAAGAGAAATAGGTTTTTGTTGCAACAGAAATATTTTAAACATGCATTTAGCTGGGCATGGTGGTGCATGCCTTTAATCCCAGCACTCAGGAGGATGAGGTAGAAGGAGCACTGTGAGTTCGAGGCCAGCTGCAAGCACAAGGCTGGTCTGAGCTACACAGTGTGACCCAGACTAAAAAAACCAGGGCTGGGAGTTTGACTCAATGGCTTACGCACCTGCCTGGCATGTGTGAGGTTGTGAGTTTGATCCCTGGTGCTGCAAAAAAACAAACAAACAAACAAAGTCATTTTAAACATGTAGAGATTGCTTGCTTAGTATTATAACATAAGCAGTTGTAGTCAATTCTTTTATTGAAGAAAAAAGTCTTTCTTTCCTTTCCTATGTATGTATCCAGGCTATACTATGTTTATATATTATTGCTTGTCTTTATGTATAGAAATACGTGATTTTTCCTAAAGTTACTCATGGGAGACTGCAAGAAGATACCTGAAAATGGCAAGGAAGACCTGAAGATAAGTTCCTCCTTATCTAGAAAGGACATAAAGAGAGATAGATTGGTGTGATTGAAGCTGCCTCTTTTCTGTGACTCTCCCACAAATGCTTGTATTTTTACGAAAAAAGAAAAATCTCCAAAGTCTTTAAAAATTCATTAAGTCCCAATATAACCTGAATGCTTATTATCCCTATAGCAAAATCATTCCCTTATAGACGGATGTGGAGGATGCAGTATAGGAAAAGTGAAAACCAAAAGATAATAAACAGAAATCTATGCATTCTTCATCTGTCACCCACCCCTAGTGCGACACAGGTCAAGTGAAAGTCATTGTTCAGAGATAACCTCAATATGGGAAAAGGAAGTAAGATAAGGATCTAGAGCCCGGGATTTAGCTCAGTGGCCTAAGTGCCTGCCTGGCAGGCATGAGGTTGTGAGTACTATCCCTGGTACAAAAAAAAAAAAGCATCTAGATAATTCCTGTCTTCTATGTATATTAGTGTTTGATGAAGTATGTAGGCAATTACTAAGGAATTTAAATATGAGTAAATATAGTAGCAAAACAATCATCAACTTTCATCTGAAAAGTCTGGGAGATCAAGAATGGTTTCTTTTTGGTTCAGAGACAATGATTATCTTTTTATACTCATGTAGTGGCTCATGCATTCAATAAGCATTTGTGAAGTACAACTCTGTAAGAAACTGGGCTGGCTGTTAGGTTTCCAGACACTAATAAGACAAATCTGCTGATCAAATTGTTCATAGTACAGGGAGACAAACATATGAATGAATACATGTATTAGGAGTTTGTGTATGTAATAAGGAAGTACAAAGGAAAGTTGGTAATTACACATTGACAACAACTAAGGCAAAGAAACTTACATTCTGTTCTTTAAGCCTGAAATTTCAGTTGTTCCTATAGCACAGGAGAAGGTCATTTTTACTTGCAGACTAAATATTGTATGACCTGTGCAAAAGGATATGGTGCTGAAAGCTCTCCAAAGAACAAAAGTGGAATGTATATTTCAAGGAAAAATCTGTAGCCACAGTGGTCACTAATGATATTACATAGCAGATTACTTTGCTGGCAGATATTTCTAAAAACTCTTCTGTATTAGATCAATGAGAGATCACTGCCATTAACTTGTTGAACCTTACAGTAATTGAATATTTTGTGAATCATATTGTACATTCCATATGCAGTCTTTACAAGCTTTTGTTTTGAAAAAAAACCCTATTCTTTCCTTTAGGTAATATGGAAACAGCAAATGAGCCCCTTAGATTATTCATATTTAAACAATATTTCTTAATTACTGTGTTTTGGGCACTGAGGTGTAACACAAAGGTATCTCATGATAGGAAGAGAGCACAGAAGAGATAGGATAAAAGGTTAGGGAAATACCAAAGAGACTAAATAATTTTTCAAGAGTGGATCAGATTTTGGTGTTAGAAATACAAATACACATCTGAGGATGCTGAAAGGGACTGACCTTTCAAGTTCAGCATTCTCAGAGACAGAGAGATGTTAATATCAATATTTTAGATCAACAAAAAGTTAAGATGGCAGATAGATTTTATAATCTGGCTTCCATATATTTCTTCTACTAAATCTTGCTATTACTTGCTTCATACACTATGTTTATCCTTTATTCCATTTGCCATGTAATCTATGTAGATTGCATTTCACTCTTCTCTACCTCTGGTTAATGTCTTTTTTATTATTATTACTTTTAAGAGAATAAAACCAAGCAAAATAAAACAGAATAGAGTCAATCAGAACAAAACAATGAACATGATACAGGACTTCAAAACAAAACAAAAGGAAATCAATAATGCTACCATAATGCCTCTTGTTATCTTCAAAATAACTGCCCATACCATCAGCCATAATACAATCAAACAAAACAGAATAGAATAAAACCAATCAAAATAAAGCAATGAAAGCAACACAGGACTTCAAAACAAGATAATAGGAAAACAACAATGGCTACCAAAATGCCTCTTGTTATCTTCAAAGTAGCTGCCTATATGATCATACATAATAAAATCAAACAAAACAAAATAGAATAAAATCAATCAAAATACAATAATGAAAGCAATACAGGGCTTTGAAACAAAATAATAGGAAATCAATAAAGGCTACCATAATATATTTTGTTATCTTTGAAATAGCTGCCCAAGGCATCAAATGTAATAAAATCAAACAAAACAAAACAGAATAAAGGGTTTCAAAACATGATAATGTATTAACAATGGCCACTGCCTTTCCTTTTCAGACGTTTCCTCCCCTTTCACTCTCACAATATCCATTGTGCTTTTTGGATCCCACTAACTCCTTTAATTTTTACACTAGGGAGACAACACAATGTTCACCCATGTGACTCTGAACCATTTCACCCATGAGCATGATCTCAACTTGTATCCATTTATCTAAAAGGGACTTGAGGTTATTTCTTTATAGCTGAGTAGCTTGGATTTTCTTTTGAGTTGAATGTGTTTTTTGTATAAAGTATATTGATGGATCCTGTCTGCTGATCCACTCTGCCTCTGTTTCCTTTTATTGGTGAATTGAGGCCATCTACATTAATGGTTATCACCAACATGCACTGGCTTGTCTCTGCCATGCTATTTTTCTGCCATTGGGTGTCTATCCCTGCCCCATTCAATTGTCTGCCCTGTTGGTGATCCCCCTCTGTTGCTGTTCTTAGAACCATGGTCATTTTTATCTCTCTCTAGCATGTCCTTCAGTATTCTTTGTAAGTTTAGTTTGGTGGTCACGAATTCCTTCACTTTTTCTTCATCACAGAAGTATCTTATTTCTCCATTAATTTTGAAAGATAGTTTTGCAGGGTACATCAATTTGGGTTGGAAGTTGTTTTCTTTCAGGACTTGAAATACTTCACTCCAACATCTTCTTGACTTGATGGTTTGTATTGAGAAGTCTGTTGTGATTCTGATTAGTTTTCCTTTATAGATGATCATTTCTTTTCTCTAACAGCTTCTAATATTCTGTTCTTGTGTTGAATGTCTGGGATCTTGATTATTTTATATCTGGGTGTAGATTTATTTTGGTTATGGCTAGCTGGAGTTCTATATGCTTCTCTTATCTGAATGCCATGTCCTTTTCCCATGCTTGGGTAGTTTTCTGCTATTACTTCTGTAAATAGACTTTTTATGTCATTTGTGTTGACCCCTACTTTTTCGATGACATGCATTATTCTTAAATTATTTTTTTGTGTGTGTCATCTTGCAGCTGTTGAATTGTTATTTCCTGGTTCCTTATTAAGTTTAAGAGATCTTTCCTTTTGCAGTCTCTAGCTGCTGTCCTGTCTTCAACATCTGAAAGTCTATCTTCAGTTTCTTTCAAGCAGTTTTACCAGTTTTTGATGGAATTTTTAATATCCTGGATATCTCTTTGAATTTGTTTCATGCATTTTAAATCTTTCTTATATTCTTCATTCAAGGTTTCCCTAATTTTCTTATGCTCTTCTGTTTTTTATCTATGTCTTCTTTAGAGATGCTTAGCAATTCTTTTTTTTTTAAGTTCTTCTTTTACTTGAAATAGTATTTTTGTCCTAATTTCTTTTATAGCCTCATGAAGCTGTTTCTTTGCCATTGTTTCAGAAACTTCAAGTGTGCAGCTCCTGATCTCTTCCATGTTTACATCTCCTGAACTTGCTCTGCATGAGTCAGAGGGCAGAGACTGCCTTTGCTTCTTTGTTTTGACATATTCCTCGGTTCTTCTGGGTAAGCAGGTAGCGGGGTCCCAGACACTTCCTGTGTTGACTACAATTTGTCCAAAGCATGACTGTCTGGCTCTCCTGGCCAGTGCTGGCTACAGGTATCCAAAGGTGGCCATTGGGTGCCCTGCTGCTTTTCCCAAACCGCACTGGCTAGTGTCTGCAGGTAGCATCCCCAGTGGTTGCTGGTGTGTGCTTGGGGGCAGGGCTGCCCACTGCCTCTCATAGCTAAGCTGGTTACGTTCAGGAAGTGTCCCTAGTGGTGGCTGTTGTGCGCGCCTCTGATTAAAGTCTTTACACATATCTTCTATAGTCATCTACAGATTTTTTGGAGACAAGGCCATGTCTTACTCATCATTGTATCCCAGCACCTAACACAATTATTGGGATAATACTGGCATTCTATAAATACTTATTGGATTCATTAATTCACCTGTTCACTGACAAGTTATTGAATATTTTCTTTTTGTCACTGGTTGGTGCTTGATTCACAGCAGTGGACAAAAATAATGGTCATCTAAAGTAGAAAAATAGCAGATGAATCTGAGAAAAAAAATTGAGAACAAACAATGAAAAGCCAGACATGCACTAAAGAGATTGCAATTAATTCCATAAAGAATTAAGGGTAGTGGGTAATACTGGGGATTGAAACCAGCTTCTTTACAGTGTGCTACCTTCACAGTCTTCTTTTAAGATAGGGTCTCATGAAGTTCCCTGGGCTGATCTCAAACTCGCCATCATTCTGGCGCAGCCACCCAGAGTACTGAGTTTACAGGTGTGTGTCACCATGCCCAGCTTTCATTGGAAATTTTTATTGAGGGTTCACACAGAGGGAATGAGATAGGAGATTAGGTTGGGTAAGTGGGTGTGACCTGTTAACTGCAAGATCCAGGACACATGTGCAGAACAGCTCTCCAAGCCCTGGAGGTGAATTTTTTGTAAGAACTCCAGCAGGATTTTAATAGGATGTCCAAGACCTGATATCAGCCTGAGACACAGGATGCCAGCACCACATCTCAGGACCCATATGCCCAAGTTTTGGGGGGTTTCCTTGAGATTTGGACAGCATAAATGGAGAGATGAGCCATCATTAAGAGCTTGATAGGATAACTTTCCTTGACAGTTCATGCTGTTTCCCAAATGCAGTGTGTACTTGAATCTTGCTCTTACTCTCTTTGTCTATTTACTCAGCCCAAGTTCACCCCACAGAGCCAGGTTCTCTCTCACTCTTCACTTTTACTTTCTTGATTAAACTTTAGTATGGCTTTCTTGCTTGCTTCATTCAATTCTTTATACTACATAAGAAAAATCCAGAATCCACCCTAGAAGGAGAGGCAAGCAATCCCAAACCCAGTTATGTTTAGTTGATGAACCACTTTTTAGAAAAAAACTAGCTGATAACTGGAAGAGATACTATTTCTGATACAGAAAGTTATGTTTATTAGACCATTAGAGAGGGCAGAGACTGGAAACTAACGTGTCTTGGTGAAACAAGAAATGCCAGGTATGGTGGCACATGCCTGTGAACCCAGCACTCAGAAAGTTGAGGCAGGAAGATCATTGTAACTTTGAGGTACGCCTTGGCTACAAAGTGAGTGAGTTCAAGAGTAGCCTTCCTAGCACTTGGGAGGCTGGGGAAGGAGGATCACTGTGAGTTTGAGGCCAGCCTGGACTACATAAGTGAGTTCAAGGCCAGCCTGGAATGCATAGCAAGACCTTATCTCAAAGACAAGCAAACAAATAAAACAGTCTGGATGGATAAATAAATAATTAAAAAACGAAGTAGGAGACAAGCTCAGAATTTGAAGAAAATAATTGTAACTATAGAGGACTGTAGAATGACGTAAGAAAAAAAAGAAGAGATGCTATTTGCAGGAGCAGATCTTGTGTGGGGAAAAAATGTAAGAGTGAGAGTCTCTTTGGGTCTAGTAGGAACTGAGTTAGGTAATAAAAATAAACCAAGTGAGATGGCCCTGCTGGCATAAACCTGCAATGCCAATGCTCTGTGAGGCTGAGGTAAGAGAAATTCCAGCCCATGAGCCCAGCCTGTGAAATTTTGTGACTTAGTGAGATGTTTCCTCAAAAACTGTTGGGTTGGGGGCAGGCAGAGCTGGCAATGTTGTTCAGTGTGAAGGTCCTGATTTTCAATTCCTAGTAACACACAAAAGAAGGGTCGGGGGGAGAGAGAGGGATGGAGAAACAGAGAGAAAGAAGAAAGGAAAGAAGAAAGAAAGAAAGAAAGAAAGAAAGAAAGAGAAGAGGAAGGGAGGCAGGGAGGGAGGGATACACACCAACTGGAACACAATCAAGCATAAGTATATGAATTTTAAATAAAAATTAAGGAACCACCATGACAGAGAGAACAGTGAAATGAGAAAATGACACTCGGGAAAGAGGAGACAACATCACCCCAATAAAAAGAAAGGTATGTGACAAAGTAGAGATGAAATGGGTAACGGGCTATACATCAAGGATAATTGGAAAAAACTTAAGTAATATATATGAAATGAGTAAGAATAAAATCGATTTTATGAATATATATGAAAATATTTTCTTAATATTCTCTTGGTTTTTAGGAAAAGCTACTCTGAAATGAGAATGTGAGAACTAGCTAGGTTCCACAGGAGCAAAACAAAGATCACTGGTGTTCATGAAAGAAAATGAGAAGACGACCTCTAACATGAGCTAGTAGTTAGTTTTTTGTTTGTTTTTGTTGTTTTGTCTTGCTTTGTTTAGTTTTGTTTTGTTTATTGCTGGGAATTGAATACAAAAATAAGCAGAGGTTGTATCACTGAGCGACACCTCCAGTCTCCTAATAGCTACGTTTTAATGTCCAAGCGCAAGGCCTTGAGCTTTGGTGAAGCAGAGAAACTCTTAGGTAAAGCCTAGAGCATTCAAGAATTGCCAGTCACTGGTACTAGAGAAATACTATATACCAGCCTGGGGATGAGGCAAGAAAATTTGTTCTTTCCCTGGGGCTTTGAATAGGGAGCATACCCTAACAGTACCTGTGAGAAAACAAAACTGTCTGAATTTACAATATCTACATCATTCAGGAACTCCAAACCAGGGAAATTATCATTTAAAAACATTCCAGGATCTTTAGGAGGCAAAGAATTCTGAACAATGTTTAGTTGCTCTAAAGAGATATTTTCACAACTCAGGGCATGAGACTGACATAAGCAAACAGCCCCACCAACAAAAGTAACATATGAGGAAATAAATCACTATGAGCAAAAGTTAGCAAACATTGTGAACAAGAGTTAGAAATTCAGAAGATAGACATAGCAGAACTACCTGTAAAAGAAGGTAAAATAAAGATAGTTAGCTTGATTAAAGAAGAAAATAATAGAAATCATGTTAAAAGAATAGGTAGCTGGGGATTTAGCTCAGTGGCTTAAGTGCCTGCCTGGCAGGCTTGAGGTTGTGAGTTTGATCCCTGGTACAAAAAAAAAAAAAAAAAGGTAGCATTCACAAAGACCAGAGGATATAGTTTTGAACACAATATTTTCATTGAAATTAAAATGAATGACTCTAAACAGATCCTATAGGGGAGTGAATATAATCACTGCCTTTTCTATTAAATTATGCTTAGGTGTGTTTCTTCAAGTTTGTAAGATAGGTTATCCATGGTTCAAACACTATGGTGCTAGAAATAAAATACTCAAAATACGTGTTGCTTTTCAGTTGTTTAAACATATGAACTTCCCCTTGAACCCCCAAATTTTCTCAACAACACACATCATCCCTTTGTTATTTCTACAAGTCTTTTAATCTTTTCTTATATCCTACATTTCAGGGAGATAGCATTCACTCCCTGTGAAAGTTATTTTAGCACTCTAAAATTGACAGAAGTACAACCAGAGCAAGAGGGGTGCCTCTTAATCCCTGGTCAACAGAAGACCAAATCTTTCGCCTAGGTCCTGTTTTGTAACTTTTTCTGAGTCCTTGCTGGTAATACTATCTCCTCCATAGGGACTAAGACCCTATGAACCCAACAGATCTCTCCATGGATAATTGCTGTCTGCCAATGCTGACACTTCTAAAAAAATTTGCTCCATTGTGATGAGACAAGACCGGAGCTCTATTTCTATTACATCTACTCTACAATTTAGTTTCCAGTCCTCATCCCTGCAATTTATCCTTGGCTTTGTGCTTTGGTGCTCTTTCCTAACCTCTTCCTCTCAGGAGGAAGTCATAAGTCAGCCATCAGTGATTTCAAGTCCCTCTGTACTATATTTTTCAGAAATCCCTAATATTTGTGGCAAGCTCTAACACAAAAACTGATAAACAACCCTACTTTATAAGTAATTTTAATAAATAATTGGGAGTAGTGAAATGCATTTAATCTTAAAATATTCCACAGTCCTTATCCAACATTTGCATGTTTTCATCCATTTCGCTTAAGGATGTTACTTAGACACTAATCTGTTAAAGTGGCTGCCAAAGCTGTCTTTACACTTACATTTTTATCCCAAAGAACAGTCTATAAAATTTGAAAACTCTACATTAACTTTGTTGACAAATTAAAATCTTTATTCAGGTGATAAAAAGAAGGGGCAAAGCTGAAAGTGAGCATAAGATTCAATAAAGCCAAATAAATGAAAAGCTGTGGAATGTGGGGCATACAAGAATCAAGATACATAAAGTATATGCTTAATTAATGTTTGTTTATTATACATGGGTGTTTTCAAAGAGGGTGGCATATCAGAGTAAACAATGGATTCTTAAACAAACAAAAAACTCACTAAGTGTATTTTACTCTCTGGAGAGACAATTTCAAAACACAGGCCAGTTCTTGGTAAAATAAGACTGATTTATTCACATTACTACAAAGTCAGGGTAGGGCCGAGAAAGGAACCTTAAAAAATATGCATCCACTACTGCAGTCTAAGTGTGTCCCCTCAAAATTCAGATTTTGAAATGCTATCTCTCAAAGTAACGGTATTAGTAGCAAACGACCTGTGGGATGAGTTAACCTTTATAAAGTAGGTGGAAGAGCCTCTGCCCTCTCTACCAGTGGGAAACCAGCTAGAGGGTAGCCAGCTCCAAACCAGAAAGCGGTCTCAGCCCGGAGAAACCTGTGTAGAGCGGGGATTTAGGTGCTAGACAAATAGTTGTTCAACTTACCCTCAAAACATGTGTAGAAGCAATTGAAGACCTAAAATTTCAGGAAATTTTTTTAAGGAAAGAACAATACCCACTGATAACAGACTCAGTTCTTAATAGTACAGGATTCTGTACATCAAGCCTATTATGTATTTAAGAACTCCTGAGCTGGAGTTTGACTGGGAACAAGGTTTACTTCGTTTACCTGTGACTTTGTTTACTCATCTGTAAAATAAGAACAGTATCAGAGACTTCACAAGATTGCTAATAAGGATTTTCAAAAGCTCTAGGCTCACAGCTGTACACACAGAACTTAATAAACGTCAGCTGTGGTGATGGGCTTACTGAAAAATTTCCCGAAATTTTAGGTCTTCAATAGCTTCTACACAGGTTTTCAGGGTAAGTTGAACAACTATTTGTCTGACACCTAAATCCCGCTCTACACAAGTTTTCTCCGGGCTGAGACCAGCTCTAGGCAGCCAAATTGTCATCCTCTCCGCAGATGAAAAGGCTCCTGATCAGAAGCCAGCGAGGGGGGTACACCTAGAGCCCCAAAGGCCAGCACTTCCTAGCCCAACAAAACATAACTTGCATTTTCCAAGAATCAGAACGGTGCAAGAAGATACACCACTTCTGAAATATAACGAAAAAACTCCGAGACAGTCGATCAGACCCTGGGGATCTAAACACGGAGCTCGGGAGACCACCTCTAGCCGCTACAGTGGTGGAGCCAGCCGGGCCGGAATTTGCCATCGGCGGGGCGGGGCGGGGCGGGCGCGAGGGGCGGGGCGAAGCGCGAGGCCCTGAGGCAGAGGTGTGGGGCTGCCCAGAGAATGCCACACGCTAATGTCAACATGTACTAGTTTTTTCTTTAGTCCCTACGTTCTCATCGTTTCGTTGAAGCCTCGGGTCTGCTGTTATACAGATTCTCTTTCTTTTCTCCGTGTCATTTTGATCCTTCGACTGGAGAGAAAAAAATAAAACTCGAAATCAGGCAACTACTAGGCACCAATACAGGAAATATGTTGCCGAGGTGGGGTCCTTCGCTCGCGCCGAAATTCAAAGGAATAAATAGTTCCGCGCGGGTGTGGGGCCCGGGCTTGGTTTTGTGTCCGCTATGATCAAGTTGGTCTTGTAGCCCCCTAAACTAGGTAAGGTTGGCTTCCTCCCGCTTCTGGGAGGGAGAGACGCTTTCGAGGCGCCCCAGGCACAGGCTGTCTGCGCTGCGCTGAAGCGGCTGCGTTCGGGCAGCGGGTTAGGCCCGGCCTAGTTGTGGTGGCGGGAGGTGGGAAGGGCGTGAGGCGGCGAGTTGCGAGGAGGGGCCTCGGCGTTAATTGGGGTTAAAGATTAGTACTTCTCGGGTCTTGGAGTGAGGCGAGGCGGTGAAGAGAGAAATACACTGGAGGGCAATGAACAGTCTGGGTACAAGCAAGTGGTTGGAGAATATGAGATTCATCTCTGATAGTCGGGCATACAACAAGGATTCAACAAGGATTCCACAGGAACGTATGATGGTTTGGATAAACAAATAAATGTTGTTTAGTGTCAACGTTAAGTGCTATAGCGAGGGAGAAAAAGGTCCAGTGAGGGAACGAGTGGTCAAGAAGCACCTCTTATATAGGCAGGTCTTTAGAAGCATCTCATTTAGTAAAGTGAAATTTGCACAAAGATGTAAGTACAGTATCACTGGGGAGCCACGTCAGTATCAGAAGAGCCCTGTGGGCAAAAAGAAGGTGATAAATACAGTAATCAGTCTGTGGTACGGTAGCTAGAATGTGCTAGAAGTGGAAGACAGAACTGCAAAAGTAGGTGCGAGATTGAGTGATTGAAACTCTCGGTAGTGGTTAGCTGTTGTATGTTTTTAAGTAGGAGGAAGAAACTAAACTTTACGTGGGAGAGGGTAGTTTGGCAAGTGGCTCTGTTTGTTGTCCTGTTTTAGGGTCAAACGCTCAGTGTAATTCTAGGTTTCAATTTTATTTTGCACAGACCTAATTTGTGGTTTGTTTGATTTCTAGCGGAGATTTACTGGCCCAACATAGTATCAGAAAATGCATATCAAGTCAATCATTCTTGAGGGATTCAAATCCTATGCTCAGAGGACTGAAGTCAATGGTTTTGACCCCCTCTTCAATGCTATCACTGGTTTAAATGGTAGTGGAAAATCCAACATACTGGACTCCATCTGCTTTTTGCTGGGCATCTCCAACCTGTCTCAGGTAAAGTGTAAACTTTCTGATTTGTATGAATCTGAGTTTGACAAGAGAATCCTGATTAAACTGTGGAGAATATTGCTGTTATTCTCTTTAGTTACTTTTTTTTTTTTTTTGCGGCACTGGGGATTGAACTCACAACCTCGCGCCTGCCAGGCAGGTGCTTAAGCCACTGAGCCAAACTCCTGGCCCTGGGTTTTGGAGGCAGGGTCACACTATGTAGCTCAGGCTGGCCTTGCGTTCAGGTTGTAGCCCAAGCTGGCCTCGAATTCACAACGCTCCTCCTACCTCAGCCTCCCGAGTGCTGGGATTAAAGGCGTGCGCCACCACTCCCAGTTTATATTTGTACATGTATGTGAATTGTTTTATACTTTAACAACCCTTTAAAGAACTATTTATTACCCCATTTGGTACATGAGGAAATGGAAGCTTAAAAAGAGTTATTGCCTAAGGTCTATCCTATTAAGATGTTTGGAAGTAACACCCAGACTTGGAGATTGTGGTAAAAGGCAGTCTCATTTCACAGTGGGTACCATCTTTTTGTTTCCCACCCATGGGTAACTGTGCCTTTTTAGAACATACTAATGGTTTGGATGGCTCGTAAAATTCATAGGGACTCTTAAATCTTGCAACTTAACTTTTGTAAGAAATGGATAGAAAACAATTCAGAGTTGGAAGTGTACTGTAAAGAAAGGCACTCACCGGAGGTCTTCCTGTTGTCCTTGCTGTCTTTGGCCGTGAATGTGACTATTCTTGTCTACTTGGTGATTCCTAAATGGGTGGGTTTTCCAAAGCAAGAAACCAAACTTTGATGCTCCCTTGTATAATATGAACTTTTATAATTGATAGATTTACTTCATTTTAGGTTCGGGCTTCTAATCTACAAGATTTAGTTTACAAAAATGGGCAGGCTGGAATTACCAAAGCCTCTGTGTCCATCACCTTTGATAATTCTGACAAAAAGCAAAGCCCCTTGGGATTTGAAGTTCATGATGAAATCACAGTAACAAGGCAGGTGAGTGGCTCTTAAATGTTTGTATACCTTAAGAACTTTAATGGCTGATGTGTTATTTGGTATTACGACTTTGCAAAGAAGTGTGGGAGACAAAGTTTATGAGCAAAATTGATGCATTAAATATTAACTAGTGTCCTTAAAAATATCGTATGTAGTCATGCACCACAGAATGATGTTTCAGTCAATGATAAAGAACATTTGTGACATTGGTCCCACATGATTATATCATCCAGTGATGTCATAACTGCCTAGTTTTGTGCAAGTAGACTTATGCTTACACAGTGATGAAATCACTTAATGATGCAGTTCTCAAGCATGTGGCCCCAGTGAGTAAGTGATTTATGGGTGTATTAAAATTTTGATAACGAAATTTCCAACATTAACTAAAGATTGAATGAAATATATAAGGTCTTCCATCCAGTGTAAGCACTCAACTGTGCTTGAATCTTGAACCATACTTGCATCTTCTCTGGCTATGCTTAAATGTATCAGTTATCTGAGACCTTACTATCATCTGAAATAACCATTCCATTTTGGGAAAGATACTATTGCAGTTAGGAGATTTATGTATGATATTATGTAACTAGTTAGCAAAAGTGCCTAAGTTAGAAACTAGTTGTCCTGACTCAAGTTAGTAAGCATTTTGACCACAGCACACATCCGCTGCTTACCCAGGATTAGTTTTGATTATGGTTAATTGGACTGAACAAATAAATGCAAGGTAGTATATTTTATAACTTATTTATATTTTTTAAAATGATTCCTCTTTAGGTGGTTATTGGTGGCAGAAATAAATATTTAATCAATGGAGTAAATGCAAATAACACCAGAGTACAGGATCTCTTCTGTTCTGTTGGCCTGAATGTTAACAACCCTCATTTCCTCATCATGCAGGTATTTTGGTTGAAGTCTTTCTGTGTCCTTCATAACAGTGTTAATATCTTTAAGTTATTGTAATAGGATGAGTGCTCTTCAGTCTATTTTTATCTACATTTATTTGACTTTTAAAAGTTTTGTCTACTATTATGCTGTGTCTGGGCACCTCTTAAGAAATACTAATTATAAAAATTTGTCAAAATAAATTCATTTAAATTTTTGAGTTAAGAGCCAGGAATATAGCTCAGTGGCAAAGCACCTGCCTGGCAAACACAAGGTCCTGAGTTCAATTGCCAGTACCAAATAAATAAATAAATAAATAGTTGAGTTAGAACCTGTTAAGGTTTTAAACATAAAAATCTGAATATTTTTCTTCCTTAGAGTTTTAGGCAACTGAAAAGTAAAGACTGATATTAGCTTGAATTTACTATTTCACTTGATTCACAGCAAGGTCAATGGTGGGATGCTGCTAGGACCATGTATTTGTCTGTTCTGTGTTGGTGTAACAGAAAACCAGACTTGTTAATTTTAAACAATAGAGATTGTTTGGTTCATGGCTTTGGAGGGTTCGAAGTCCATGAGCGTGAAGGGCGGCATAAACATCTCATGACAGCTGTGTCATCCTGTGGTGTGGCAGAAGGTCAAAGGACTGTAGAACATAGGAAGTAAGTGGGACCAAACTCATTTTTATAAAAGGCCCACTTAAACACTAACCCACTCCTGACATCAAGAATAACCTTCATGACAGCAGAGCACTGTTGTCCTAATCATCTCTTACTAGGTTCTACCTCCCAACACTTGAATTGGGCAATTCCAAGATGTGAACTTTGGGGAGTGCATTCAAATTATACCAGTAAAATTACATCTCACTTTGAAAGCTGGAGATTTCTTCAAATGAATCTATATCCTAACTAATATAATTCCCTGAGATTTGGATGTTTTGTTTTGTTTGGTTTGATAGTGAATGAATTCAATTTTTTTTGGCATTGTAGAAAAATATTCCATTTGAAGTTTAGAACTTTGTCATCTGTTTTGTGAAGTTATTTTAGAGGTATATAAAAAATTGAGAAATGTTCATTGTGCTAAAATTCATGTACATACTTGTTATAGAATTGACTATTTAAATGTTTCTAATAACGGTCTTAGAAGTGTGGTCTGAGCTAACTTTGTTTCATTAAGTTACATTATTTATATCATTTAATAATTTAAATAATTGTAGTAACTGATAACTAGGCAAGTGATAGCAAAGTTTCAAAATTCTGAAACTGTAAAGTACTCACAAGTTTAACAGAAGTAACATCTTTTCATGTATATAGGAAAAAGACCTTTCTGAAGATTAGTATATTGACATATAGCAGCTGAGTAGGTTACACTTAATGCCTTTAGATCATATTTTCTCTAATTTGCTATCATGATAGTAAGTCTGCCATTTTATTTTTAGGGTCGAATCACAAAAGTACTGAATATGAAGCCTCCAGAGGTAAGAGTGGTATTTATGAGTCATAAAAATACTGTTGATTTTATTTAAATCTTCTATGAAATTAAAAATCATTTCTTGCATTAAAATTCTTGGAAACATTTAAGAATGTTAATAAAGAGAGTAGATTAATGTTTAGCACCGTGGCTAGTATTCAAACAGATTTTGACTATATAAAGCAGCCCTTCTTAACTGGCATTCGTGTCGGGATTAATTCCTACAGAAAAACATGACAGAAAAAAATTTTGTGAAATTAGTTTATTTCATGGAATAAATTATTAATGGACTTAGTTTCTTTTGGAACTATCTTGAAAAGAGTTGGAATGAAGGAATTAATATTTTTATATGAACACAAGGTTCTTCAGATGTATTTTTCTGTTGAGAGCAGCTAATATGACTGATGATAAAATCAGTTGTTTGAATATAGGTCATGCTTATTTTCCTTAAATAACATCTGAGGGGAAAGCTGCTAATTTGAAACCTGACAAATATGTTGGCATCATAGTGAATCCTCCTAAAGAAATAGTCCTTTTGAGCTAGGAATTGATGGTGAATAGAAGCATCTGAATAAGGAGTGTTAGCAAAATTGCCCATTTTATATAACTATGATTGATTAATATTCTTATTTTTCGTAGGACTTTTCACATAAATTGTTTTCTTTAATTTTTAATGGGCTGTGAGACATCAGTAATCTGGTTGGAGAAACTGAGGCACAAAAATTTAAGTTACTCAAGTTCATAATTCATGTGCTGTGGTTCAGAGGCTAATGCATGATATGCTTCAGTTTTGCTAGTATAAATGACTGAAGTCTGATTTGAGTGAATTTTATTTGTTTTTCTTTTATGGGTCTCGGAGTGGGGTATAATTTTGGTAAGATGCTTCATGAGGTCAGTCTATAAATGATATAATTAAATTGGAATGAGGCACATTTTGTTTAAAATGACATTAATGCATTTTTTATTCTAGATTTTATCCATGATAGAAGAAGCAGCTGGAACCAGGATGTATGAATATAAAAAAATAGCTGCCCAAAAGACTATAGAAAAGAAAGAAGCAAAGCTGAAAGAAATTAAGACGGTAATTAAACGCATAAAATCCTTTTGGAGAAGGGTACAATTCTGGGTTTGGAGTTTTTGCTCTAAGGAGGAAAAAAAATTTTTTCCTGCAATTTTCTGTATTCTTCATACTACTTGTCTTTCTTGTTCTGTTTTTTTTGTTCTAGTGATAGTTAAGCCTGTGATCTTGCTCCATTTTAGGGACATGCTCTGCCACTGAGCTGTATTCCAACCATTTTCGTTTATTTATTTTTATTTTGAGACAATTCCCAAGCTGGTCTTGAACTTATGATTCTCCTGCCCTAGTCTTTCAAGTAGCTCATGTTAAACCTGGTTCCTTAAAAAATTTTAAAATGGTTTAAAAGTTTTGAACACAATGAAAATTTTTATATTTCCTTTATTTTCTAGATACTTGAAGAAGAGATTACTCCAACCATTCAGAAATTAAAAGAGGTATGTGTACTTCTTAGGTGAAGACAGCTAGTTAGAATGTCTAACTAGCTGTATCTAAAATCATGCAAATAGTATGAAGTGTATACTATTTCTTGGAGATTTTTCTCTGGGATGAAACAGTGAATTAAAGTTGATACTCTGTATCTTGACTTTAGGGTTGTAGGGGATTTGTATTTCTTGTTCATGATTTTAGAGAATGATCTTTATAATCTAAGAAAATGATTTATCAGATTTTAATTTTTAATCTTGTATTGAAGAGACAAGCCTGACTTCCGTAGGTAATTAGAATTGACTGGAACAACATTTCTTAAAGATAAGACACTCTTGGTGATCTTGACTGGTAGAGTAGATTACTTCTACGATAATGGTAACTGTCACTATTGTTGCTGTCAAGGCGTTTTATGTGAACGAAATTGAACAGAATTAGGTTTTGTCTATAATATTTGTACCCTCTTATATTATGGAGCTTGTCAATGTTTCAATGAAAGGATGTAATTGTAAAGGACTGTTTTTATGGATACCCATATAAGAATTTGTTAAATGCCCATTAATATTTGGTACTGTTTAAAGTTGTTTCTGAATCAGTTTAGATGATACTGGAAAAACTAAATAATTGTATTCTTAGAGGTATCCCCTTTATCTCCATTATTAATTAGAAAAATTAGCTCAGATATGTAAGCTTTGGTTTCAGACCTGATTTTGCCTCATTTTTTCTAAATCAAGTACAGGCATTCCTTATTTAACAACCAGTTAAGGTCTTGTCATTAAATGTATTGGTCACTAAATGAGGAATTGTGTATAGTATATATATTACAATATGCAGAGCAAAGAACTGTTCAAAGGAGACTCCAAGTTGGAGACTTTGCTTTTATTTGAATAACTGTTAAATGGAGTACTGTAAGGTGTAACAGAACATAAAACTACAGTATTGGAATGTACAGTACAACCAACAGAAATTATGATACTGTATAAACAAGATGTACTGTACTAAAAGAAGACATGGAGGCTTTATAAGCAGGATGCACAGAACTGTACAAGAAAAAAAAAAGATGGGTCATAAGTCTGAATAATGTGCCTTGTTTGTAAGTCCTGTCATTAAAGAGGTGGTTCTCTAAATATGGATAGGTCGCTTAACCATAGAATTTATTTCTTCATCTGAAAATTAGGTGTTTTACTTATTATTTAGTCTTCTTCAGCAGATCCTTAATGTCAGTCATTTGTCATGTGTGAACAAGTGCTTTTGGTGTGTTTGAAAGAATGCTAGGTAAGCATCATGGTAGTAACCACTACAGTACTCATTACTACTAGTTTATGGACCTTGTGGTCACTTTTCCTTGTTAACCCCAACTTCCTGATCATATATATTAGAAAAATTAGTTACATAGGATTCATTCGATATAGAGTACTATCCAAGAGCCTGATTTCTGATGTTACTTAAAATTTCCTAAAATTAAAATGCTACGATGATTTAAGTCAAAATCTATTGGATATAATGGGAAATCTGATATGTATGTATTGCTATAGTTTGATTCTTTCCACATATGTTACAAACTATAAATTGTGGTTTATTCTTTATTATTTGTCTTGCAGGAAAGATCTTCCTACTTGGAGTACCAAAAAGTAATGAGAGAAATAGAACATTTGAGTCGTTTATATATTGCTTATCAATTTTTGTTGGCTGAAGATACTAAAGAGCGCTCAGCTGAGGAGTTAAAAGAAATGCAGGATAAAATTATAAAACTTCAAGAAGAATTGTCTGAGAATGATAAAAAAATAAAAGCACTTAATCATGAAATAGAAGAATTGGAAAAACAAAAAGATAAGGTCAGAACACATAAGCACAGACAATTTACTCTGTCATTGGGCTTTGTTTTTCACATTGACTTACTAACGTAAGATAATAAAATAGCTTAAAAGTAGATATGTCACATAGAAATCACAAAAGAACATTATGACATGGACAGACTTTCAGAAATTTAATTGAGTTACATTTGATTCCAGGAAATTGGAGGCATACTCCGATCTTTAGAAGATGCTCTTGCAGAGGCACAGCGAGTTAACACTAAATCGCAAAGTGCGTTTGACCTCAAAAAGAAAAATCTGGCAAGTGAAGAAAACAAACGCCAAGAGCTGGAAAAAAATATGGTTGAAGTAAGTAAATAAGCTTAATTTTCCATTAATGTTAAGTAAGTACCTACTGTGGACTAAGTCCAGTTGTTTAGACTGGTTATATAGTAGTGGAAAACATGGTCAAAAGTCCCCCATGTGGGTCCATTCAGGGAAATACTGATAGAATAATTGAAATATATGGTATGTTGGACAGCGATAACTGATGTGGAGAAAAAGAATCATGGGAGATGATTGAGCTTAGAGGAAGAGGGTGTAGTTTAGGATTTAAATTGGTTAGCTATTTAAATATAGAATTGCTGTTAGCTAAGGTGCAGACTAGAAAGAACAAGTTAGGGAAGGGAAAATACAGTATGAACATGATCAACTTGGGATACCTATTAGATATTTTGAGTGGTGATTCTGATTAGGTAGCTCATTGTATGAATATTAAATGGAGTCTAAAAATACAGATTTGGGTTTAATCAGTGTTTAGATGAGTTTAAACTCATGAGACTAGATAAAATTATCAGTTAAGAGTATAAAGAATTGTAAAGTTGTAGTGCTGGGATAATTCAACATGTAAAAGTTAGGGGACGTGAAGAAGAATGAACAAGGAGATGAAGAGTAATGAGGGAAATCATGTGAGTGAATGTATATAACTCAAGGAGTTTTATGAAAATTAAAGGGTAAAGGAACTAACTGAAGGGTATAGAAGTAGGGCTTTTTGGGCTTGGTTTTACATGTGGTAATTATATAGTATTGATGGAAAAAATCTAGAAGGAAAGGCAGCATTTATGATTCAGAAGAGAAATTGTTGAAATAAGGTCCCTCAGTAAGTCAGAGTAGGATAGAACTGGTGTGTAAATACAGGAGATAGCCTTGGTAGAGGGGGGGAATAGGTCATCCATAGTAACAGAAGGGTCAAGTATGTAATCTAATATGCAGGTAGATGAGTGGGTGTGGAATAGAGTTTATGGAAGTTCCCTTGAGAGTAATTCTGTTGTTCCAGTGAAATACACATTTGCCTTTTTATTAGAAAATTAACTCCCTGAAAATAAAGTATTTCTTTATACTGTCCTATTAGATATTATTGCAGACATAGCTGTCAATTTAAACATTATGGTGAGAGTTTAGACAGCTTCAGAGTACTGTGAATGTTTGTTGCTTACACTCAATCAGTTTATCATTTCCTTTTTAATTAGGTTTTAAAGCTTTAAATGTGTGCACCTGCCTTGATTTTGGCTTATTTTTCCTTAAACTTGCCAGGCCCTTACGCTTCACGCAGGGCCACTGATTGCTCTTTTTTGGTCTCCTTTTCAGCATCCTGTTACTCTTCATGATCTTGAATATTAGCATGCCTTAGGCTAGCACACAGATTTTTCCTCTTTACACTTGCTTCTTAGGCATTTCCTCTAGCCCTGTGGCTCTAAATACTGAACTGTGCGAAGGAGATTCCTTGTGCACTGGTTATTGACTGGTCTGAGTCCACCAAGAAAACATATAAAATATTATGTAGATTTATTATAGGTAGCTTCAGCAGAGGTCAACAGAAGTCTTCAGTTTATTGTGAACTGGTTCCACAAGGCTAAGAAAACCTTCCTTGAAGCAGATAGAATCTCATCTGCGTGTCAGTGACAGCTGAAGGACCTCAGAAAGCAGGGTGGTCTGCAATTTGTATCCTAAGGCTGTGGTGGCAAATCTTGCAGTAGGCTCTTTGTATCATTGAAAGCTCTGAAAGGTTGACACCTGGCACTAGGGTGGTATGAGGTGCCAGGCTGAAGAATTGAAGGACATCCTGTTTCTGGGACAGACTGGAACCAGAGTCCTGGTGGAAGCAGCCAGTCCCTCCCTAACTCAGGTTACCCTGTGGCTAGCACATTCTATGGCTATTGAGAACTACCAGCCGGAAAAGGAGCAGTTGGATCAGTCCATGACCACTCAAGAAAACTATCCTGCATTCCATCCCCTGACCCAAACATACCCTTTAACAAAGCTTAATCTGTTTACTGTGTTTCCCTGTGCTGGTGGATCTCTCCAAATCCAGAAGAGAAGGAAGTTTAAATTTTTATTTTGATGTTAACACCTTGACTGACACATAGTGCAACATTGTAGTGCTAAATTGGGAATGGGGACTGTTACCACAGGGTATTCAGGCCTGCCTGGAGAATGATTTCGCTCAGATCCAAGGATCCAAGTACAAACTTGTAGGTAAGGTTACTTGTAGGTAACCTCACTATCTGTAGCTGATGGACTTGCTTCTGGGTCTCTTCTACTTGTGTGTCTCCATTACCCAAGCTGTTTATGTAGGTACAGAGGATTTTGGCTTTTACATACACTTTCCAGTTGGGCTCACAAAGTTTAGAGCAGTTCTGCTGTCTTAAAAATGTGGTTTTTTTTTTTTGTTTTTTTTTTTTGAGAGTATAGTGATACCTGGATGGCCGTGGTAGTAGCATGTGTGAAAGCAGTATCTGCCATGTCAAGGGCAGGTTTCTCATGAGTACTGACTGCAATTTTTGACTCTCAGGATCTCATAAGTAAAGCACTTAGCATCTCTTGGTAGGTCCTTCATAAGCCTAGTGTCATAGGCTGCTGACCCAATGCTATGTCTCATTCCTAACAATGATGGCTAGTGGCACCTCCAATATTCCCAGTATGCATTATCTCACCATCAGCCAGCTTTCCATTTTGTATTTGAGTTAACCTTGTACTACCCATAGAAAAAGCTGTAGCTCTTGGAGACACATAGTACCTTTTTCCTCATTTTATCGTTCAGTTCCCTGTGGAAGCATTGTGTGTGTGGAAGCATTGACGTTTGCCAGTTAAATCTCATTAATGGCCTACCTGCATAAGCTCACTTTCTCACATATGAATTTGTTCATGAAGCTCCTACACAGAGAACTAGTGCCAGTCCAGTGCCTATTTTCAATGTTACTCCTGGGACTATGTAATCGATGGAACATTATGCCTCATGGTACCCTTAAGATTCTTAAGGTTTCACAAATTTTGGTTGTCACATTTTGCTATAAGCAAGTAACACAGGACACATATGTTGCCCTGGCATTAAGATGCTCAGTCTCCATCAGTACTCATTAGCAAGCATGGGGTTACTTGTTCAAGAGGGATTTATCTGGTAGACACCTCACACAACTTCTCTGTCCAAAGTCAAAGAGTCTGGTACAAGTCAGTGGTATTCAGTGTCTGACAGGTCATTGTTAGTCTCCCATCAGGAAGGCCATTTTGACCTGTCAGATGGCTGTTACATTGTAAGGGTTTGTTTTGTAGTACTTTTATGTAGGAAGTTTTTAGATTAACAAAGTTAAGGCTTGCTTTACCCTTAATTTGGAATAATGCTTTTGTTAAACAATCAGTTGTTTTGAATAGCTTAGCTGACAGGCAAAAGCAAATACATCTCACTGTTAAGGGCTGAATTCTTGGCTGTAAGGGGACATACCCTCTCAGGTATTGATGTTCTGTGTTACAAGCAGCCCAAATATCAATGCCAGTAATGTACTCCACAATGGGAATCATGTCATGATTCCCCCAGTAAGAACCATGGATTGCTGCATTCATCCCTAAATCACCCAGTGTCATCAATTTTTGTTTTCCCATAAGGCAGTGGTGGTGAACATGTAAACCACAGTAGGCAGTTTGTATCATTGAAAGCTCTAAAAGGTTCATCAAGAGACCTGAAAGTACTGTGATACGGGATCCAGTGTCCAAGAAGCGTTGAACAGTCTGAATTCCTTTTTTTTCCCCCGCTCTCATCTTTGACAGGCCATTTTCCTCTCCAGGGTATTTAAATGCTATATTCCCACTCTTAATTGTACCACTGAGCCATTTGAAGCGCACTATTCCTTTACCAAACGAATATTGTAGCTATATGTATAAGGTTTCCTCGCCTTTTTCCACATCTGTCCTTTAGATAAATGAGGCTCCATTTTCTGTGAAGGCCTGTATGATGCATGTTGGTTCCCTCTCAGATGCTTCAAGATCACTCTACCCTCTTCCTGAATCTCTGGTACTTGAATGGATCAGTTACGTAAGCACTCCCCCAAACCAGGGGCTCATGTGCTGAATTTCTCATTTCTACAGTTCTTTCTGTGTGAAACCACACATACAACCATCTCATTCACATCTGTGAGACAGCGATATGCGTCCCACTTATGCTTCCTTCATCATAAAGCATCTACCTGGATGTCAAGCTCCAGAACCCCTTAGGCTTATGTCTCTAATTTGAAGTGGGCATTGATGGGTAAGGCTACTCTAGCTTTGTCAGTAAGTCGGACTAGATCCTATTCTCCATGCCACCTTTGTGAAGCAGGTTTATTATGTGCTATTTTCCAGGTTTTCTATGTCTTAATAGATAGGACATTTCATACCTAACAAATTATATGAAACATTCTTTGCTCACAAATGGGTAATAATTGAAAAAGGCTCAGGAAAGCTACCAAGAGCAGTAGTCTTATCTGTGTATGCCCCCATTTGATCTGTAGCTGAAGGATCCAGAAAACAGCTTGCTCTGACTGCTGTTACAGGGCAATGTAAATCACTGGGGTTAAAGCAGTAGATCCAGTTTCTAGGGAGGGAATAGAACAGAACATAGGCTATGTGGGCCTCTCCCTTATTTCAAGATATTGCATGCCTAGCACATACTGTAGTTATTTTTAGGAACTGCATTTGAGAAAGGGGGAGAACTGTCAATCCAAAGGCCATCCAGATAATTGTCCTGCAGTTGTCAAATTTATTTGTCTAGATACTTAACATTTTGCCCAGCTGTCTTAAGAAAAAGTGTTAACTATGATGGAGTCATAAATTTCCTCCACCTGGTCAAGTGTGGTGCATGCCTGTAATCCCAACACTCGGGAGGCAGAGTCAGGAGGATCTCTGGGAGTTCAAGGCCAACCTGGGCTATATAGTGAGTTCAGGACCAGCCCCAGACAACATATCAAGACTCTGTTTCAAAAAACCAAAGATAAATAAGTAAACAAATTTCTCTATCCAAACCTACTTGAATTACTAAATTTTCCACGTCAGTAAATGGCACAGCCATTCACCTAAAATAGTCCTATAGTCCTTCTGGATTCCCTTTTTCTCAAATGCCGTATCTAGCCTATCGGCAAATTCGGTTAACTTTAGAATTATATCCACAATACAACTGTTACCACAAACCACTTTTAAGCTGTCTCTTTCTGTGAGGGCTCCTACAGTACTGTCCTTATTAGTCACTATACTTTTGTTACTCTATGTTTCGTTTTTTTATAGAAACTAAAATGTAAATTGTATCACATCACTTCATTCTTAAAATCCTTCAGTAGTTTCAATGTCATGCATATGATTAAATCTACAGTCTTTTCATGACCTTCAAAGCATTTCACGTTATGATCCCTGGCTGCCTCCTACATTTTCTCACCTGCTTCAATCACAGTTTCTCAAACACCCAAACAAGTTTCCCAGGACTTACCAAATACAGAGTTACAACTGTTCGTATGTTAACTCTTGTTACTTCAGGCTTCTGCCCAAGTGCCAACTCACAAAGGTTTTCCCTTTCTTTTCTTTCTTTTTTTTTTTTCTTGCAGCACCGGGGATTGAACTCACAACCTCACGCCTGTCAGACAGGCGCTTAAGTCACTAAGCCAAACTCCCAGCCCTGGTTTTTTGAGGCAGGGTCGCACTGTGTAGCTCAGGCCGGCCTTGCGCTCATGTTGTGGCCCAAGCCAGTCTCGAACTCACAACGCTCTTCTACCTCAGCCTCCCGAGTGCTGGGATTAAAGGTGTGCGCCACCATGCCCGGCTGGTTTTCCCTTTTTCATAAAGTAGTTCCCATCGCTTTCTATTCCCTGACCTTGCTTTATTTGTTTACCACATCTTTACCCTACCTAGAATATAGGCTTCCATAGAACAGGGTAATAGTCTGTGTCTTTAATGGAGTAGAACAGTACCCAGTATATAGTAAACACCTGCTTGAGAAGTATTTGGTGATATATGTGCTAATCAAGTGTCCCAGAATTTCTGATCGCTTTTTTTTTTTTTAGCATTTAAACATTTTTATATTTTCATTTTGTTTTGTTTTGGTACTGGGAGTCAAGCTAACATGTGCCTCTGAGCTATATCCCTGGCCCTTCTGATCACTTTTATGTAAATGAGGTAGCTAGATTTTTTTTTTTTTTTTTTTTTTACTTTCAATGCAGGTATCTTGTACAGTATCAGGTATCTGGTTATAATTAAAAAATTGTTAAGTATTAGTGATACATTTTCCACAACTGTTTGATACTGTAATCTTTTTTGTTTGGTTTTTTTTTTTGTTTTTTGTCTTTTTGAGTCAGTGTCTCGCTATGCAGTTCAGGGGCTAGCCTTGAGCTCACTTTGTAGCCCAGGCTGGTCTTGAACTTGCAACCGTCCTCCTGCCTC
Source organism: Dasyprocta punctata (assembly GCA_004363535.1). NCBI lineage: Eukaryota > Metazoa > Chordata > Mammalia > Rodentia > Dasyproctidae > Dasyprocta > Dasyprocta punctata. Next base: position 69,675 of record RJWM01002971.1, on the reverse strand, counting down.
AGCCTTCCAAGTGATGGGGTTACAGGCATGTGTCACCACATCCAGCTGATATTGAAATCTTGTGTCCTTTAATACTTGACAAAATATTTTCGTATACATGCTTTTAATCCTAAAGCCTCTGCTTTTAGGCTTAGTGTAAGGTGACTATTACTTCAGTTTTACAAGATTAAGGAAGCTTTCAATGATTTAAAATCTGTAACAAATTTTAGCCCAGTGTCTCCTGAATTTTGCTATCACATACAGAATGAAAATATTTCATGTAATACATAAGTTATATCCCGAAAACTTAGAGTGAATTTCAAAATGGGTAATCAGTATTTAAAGTTAATGATGGTTATTTTATCTCCTCTTCAAGTTGCTAGACAGTATAATAACGTAAGGGTATGTGCATGTGAAAAGTGGATGTTTTTCCTACAGTGCAATATTTACCAACTTGAAATTCTTTCTGAAGGATTCTAAAACTTTAACAGCAAAGGAGAAAGAAGTTAAGAATATAACAAATGGGCTGCACGGCCTTCAAGAAGCAAGTAATAGAGACGCCGAAGCCTTGGCTGCCGCACAGCAGCACTTCAATGCCGTTTCCGCTGGCTTGTCCAGTAATGAAGACGGAGCGGAAGCAACTATCGCTGGTCAGATGATAGCCTGTAAAAATGACATAAGTAAAGCACAGACAGAGGCCAAACAGGTAAATACAGTCTTAAGCACTGTAGGATTGCTTTTTTTTTTTTTTAAGAAGCTGCTTTTCACAGAATGCTTTGGAATTGTTACAAGATAATAATCAGTTCAGTGTCAAGGAACTTGCTTACTTAATTTTGCTATTCCATAGTATCATACATTAAAATTCAAATATGTTGATTGCTAAATTTGATAATGTTAGATTTTCAAGGTGCCATAAAACAAATTATCATCTCTCAGTTAATCATCTTTGGTCTCATCCCTCAGATTTTAAGTTTTTTCAAGCTATTAAATGGTTTTCAAATTGATTTAGCTTATAGAGCAACATAAAGTCATGTGAATAAGAGTTTTGCTAGCAGGAAAAGATGCATAAACACACAGTGTATACATTGTTTTTTTTTTTTTTGAATTGGAAATTGAATTTAGTACCTTCACACTGAGCTATATTCCCAGTCCTTTTGTTTGTTTTTTATGTTGAAGAGAAGATCTTGCTGACATGCCTATTTTGGGTTTGAATTTGTGATCCTCCTGCTTCAGCCTTCCAGAATGCTAGGATTGCAGGCCTATACAATGCCCAGCAACTTTTTTTTTCTCAGTTGAGGACTCAGTGTAAAAATGTATACATGGAAACATTTGTGTGTTTATTAATCTTACATTTTTCTATTAATATATATTTATAACTTTTCCTTCAGAGATGAGTCATAAAAATTTATAAAACCTCAACTGTATGAAGATTTTAAATTACTCAGTTTTTTCTATCATTCAGAATAGTCCTATCTAGACTTTAAAATAAAAGCATGATTTTAAAATGTGCTCTCAGTCTTATAAACTTCATACTTCTGAAGTTCAGAAGTCTATTGTTTAAATATCAGGCTTCTAGCATTTAAAGTTCTTTGTCTGCTCAGAAAATTTTTGCTTTATTTCTGATGGCTACTAATACCACTTAATGCACCTTCTCCATTATTATTAGCACTCAGAAAGACAAGCAAATACAAATATGATCGCCGGAATGGAAAGGAACTGAGTTGTGATTTGTAGCTTTCTGTTGTGTCTTTAATTAGCTACTGAGTTATTCTTTGATACAAGTTTTCAACTTGGTTAATATGTCATATTTATACATATTAAAAAATACAGACTTATATTGCAAGTTATTTAATGATTTACATTAATCATATATTCTTACTCTGAATAGTTTTTGGAGGAGAAAATATTGTAAAATGATTGGTTTTTGAAATACTAATTCAGGAAACCACACACTCACATTTTTCAAGGCTGAGAGCTCTTAATTATACCTGTCTGAATCTGTGGCCATTTAATTATTAGCACTATCTACCTCATGTAATACTACATTTTTCTATCATAGGCACAAATGAAGTTGAAACATGCCCAACAGGAATTAAAGAATAAACAAGCAGAAGTTAAGAAGATGGATAGTGGCTATAGGAAGGATGAAGAATCTTTAGAAACTGTAAAAAGACTGAAAGAAAAACTTGAAACAGAAATGAAGAAATTAAATTATGAAGGTTTGCCTTTGTCATATGATAATGTGGGAGACAGTGATAATTGATAGATCAATCTAAGGAAATAAGAGTGCATGAAACATTATTTAACCTGTTAATAGTTGTCAGTGTATGAATTATTTGTAAATATGGTCAGAAAAATAAATATAAAACAGCCTTTTGAATTTTTGCAAACTCAGTATTGAAAATTTTCTTCTTCAATCTTCAAGGCCCAGAAATGTCATTTGTATGTTTCTGCATGAGTAGGCAATTTATGTTGTTCTCTGGAATGAGGATTTTGTCATTGAAAACGTCTCCTTTACCCTTGAATGTTAAGCATGCTTGTGTATTTAGTACTTATCAGAAATTTATATTTCACATCTAGGAATGCTTTGAAAATAGAGGTTACTTAAATTTTCCTTAACTTAGTAGCGTTTTTAGACTTCAGTTTCAATTTATTTGTGCTCTGTTCCTCAGAAAATAAGGAAGAAAATCTTTTGGAAAAACGCAGGCAGCTGTCTCGTGATATCGGTAGATTGAAAGAAACATATGAAGCTCTCTTGGCCAGGTTTCCTAATCTTCAGTTTGCATACAAGTAAGATATTTAAATTTGTATTTTAACTTAATAGTACTCAACATTTATTTTTACTTCAGAAAATTAATGTAATTTGATTTTGCTTTATTGATATTTTTTCCTTAGTTTTGAAATGTTTCAAATGTTGGTGTAGGGTTTTTTCTGAAATTTGATGGCTATTGATATCACTACTCTTAAAATTTCAACTCAATGTTTTTGAAATTACTCCGTCTTTAGTGTTAAATTATTTATTAGTTTTTTCTTGTTGTTATGTGGGTTTTTTTATGGAATGCAGTAATCCTGTTTCTTTCAGATGTTTTCTTTCACAAAATATTTTTAATTGATTTAAAAAGAGTAGCTGACTAATCCCTATCTGAGACATTTTGACATTTTTGTTTTGGCAAAACTGTATGATTCTTCTGCATTCATTCCAGCCCAAAAGTTCTTGATTAGGAAAGCACACCTTTTTCTGTTTTCTTCTCTAAGATTAATTTTTGTCATTTCGATTTTAGAGATCCAGAGAAGAACTGGAATAGAAATTGCGTGAAAGGACTTGTAGCTTCTCTGATTAGTGTGAAAGATACTTCTGCAACTACAGCCTTAGAATTGGTAGCAGGGGAACGACTCTACAATGTTGTCGTAGACACAGAGGTAAATTGATTTCAATGAAAGAAAATTTAAAATTGGTATTTTGCTTGGAAAATCATACTGCTAAAAGAATTGAATAATTTCTTTAAGATTCTTCCAGATGACATAAATGTGGGAGGTAGTGTAATCATAGTAATTTTAGCAACAAAATTAGTATACAGTAACACTATTAAATTAATGACTTCTTCATAACTATATTCTAAAAGAAGTATTGTGCTTACTTAGAGACTCACAAGGCACATTACCAAGTTTAGATTTTCTCTTTCTATCTATGTTTGTATTAAATTTGTAAAATAATCCTGAGACTCTCATTATTAATGTCTGTCTTCCAGTCAGGAAACATTAAAGTTATCTGCATTTCATTTCTCATTTTATGTTCTTCAGTGAAATGTTCTTAGTCCCATAAATGTTAGTCATTAAATTTACTTCCTTATAGTTTTTAAATTTTTTTTGTATATTTAAGGGATACAGTATGTTTTCATATATGTATATAGTGAAATGATTACTATAGTCAACATACTAATATGACCATCACCTTTAATTGTTAGGTTTTTTTTCCCCCTTTGGTGATAAATTTCTCAAATCTACTCTGTGGCAAATTTTATTACATTATGCATTTTATCTCTAGAATTATCCTATGTAATGTATATCCATTGGTCTACAACCTATTTCAATCCATTCCTCTCCCTTTATGTCCCTAGTAACCCTGTTCATTCCCTCTTCTTATTTAACTTTTTTTTAACATTCTTCATGTATGTGAGATCATGCAATATATCTGTCTGTTTTATATCACATGGCATACATCTGTTCCAGGTTAATCCATGTTGTCAAAATGTCAATGTGTCTTTTTTTAAGACTGAATAATAATTTACTATATATGTTTTCTTAAGCTTTTGATTGTTTCAAATAGAAAGTGCTACATTTAAGTCAAGCATTTGTTTGATTATGGATTCCTGAACTTGTACTCTTTCCATTTTAATGTTGACTCTTAGTTTTTTGTTTTAATTTCAAATGCTTTTTTTTAGGTTACTGGTAAAAAACTATTAGAAAAAGGAGAATTGAAACGTCGCTACACTATAATTCCACTCAATAAGATTTCAGCCAGATGTATTGCTCCAGAAACTTTGAGAGTTGCTCAGAATCTTGTAAGTCTTAGTTATGCAGAACCACAAATTTTCTAACTTTGTTTTAATTCTTTAAAAAGTTTTAAAAAAAACTAAGATTGTTCTTTTGCAATTAGATGGGTTAGAGAATGGAAGTATTAGAAGTGTAGAATACCCTTTGATTTTTCAGACTTCAATATTAGAATGTCTTTAACCTTATATTGAGTTGCATGAGTATCATTTGGTAGTGAAAATTATATTTCTCAACAGTTAGAATCGAACCCGAAGTTCTTCAATGTATCCTTATGGCAGGAATGCTTAAGCTGCTTACAGTGATAACCATTGTTTAAGGTATCAGGAGTCCAGAGTTGCTGTTGTATTAGAGTTCTTTTAGATTGCTATTCAGCCTTTGGACATGCAGTATATTGCAGATGACTTAAAATCCCAATCAACTTTTGAGGGGGATGTGTAGTGGTGTATTTGCTAGTAAGAAAATAAATGTGCACAAAGAAATACATTTAGAAAACTCTCATAAACATGTAATACTGAATTAAATTGTGAAGCTAATCATAGTAATTTTAGCAACAAAATTAGTTTGACCAGGCATTCCAGTTGTGTGAGTTGAAAAGATAGTTCTATGAAACCTAAAAATAACATTTGTAATTAAGATAGTAAGTGAATGTCCAGTGTCCTTATTGAAATTGAGAAGCCTTCAGTTAAGTGATTTCAAAATTTTATTGATGTGTATACTATGAAGAGAGGGAAAGTGAATGCAGAGTAATTCAAAAATAGTGTTTTGGGTTAGTATTTCCTTTAGGTGAAAAATCATCTTGGGGTCAAGAAGGCTCAGGAAGCTCATTTAACTGTAGATCAGGTTCCACTGTTGCAAGTAAATTGGAATTTTGAGTAACAGCAAAAATATGTCCTCCCATAGCCAAATCTTTTTAATTGTTATATTGTACCGCCTTCGTTGTGATTCTTTGGTGTTAAACTCCATAGGGAAAATTCAGTTTTTCTAAAAAGATAAGTGAAGTAGTCATAAAAAAAAGATTGTAAAGAGGTAGTTGGATCATACTAGAAGATGGAGTACTTTTTCTGTTATTTTTTTATTTCCTTAATAATTGGTCGTGTTTTCATTTCTGTAATTGGCAAGTGACTGTTACAGTATGTTTAATTTGTGTTAACAAATTACTAATGATTGAAACAAAACAATTCAGTTTATTTGACCTTGGAATTAACTGTACTTTGAGAAACACATGCTTGCATAGATGGTCCATTTCAGATTTAGGATATTGGTATTTGCTCACCTGTGGTAAGAAGCTATTATATAATCTGTCGTACTTTAGCTAAATATGGATCCTTTTCTGTTTAAGGCTATAATTTTTTCCCTAAAAGTTTGACTTCTTTGTAGCTTTTCAGTACATTTTTAAAAAATTAATAAATGGTAAATATTACTTTAGCATCTGTTATGCAAGTTCTTACTGGTTTAAAAACTAATATTTGAAAGGAAAGGAGGTATAGTATGTACTATAATATGTGTTATTTTTCCTTCAGGTTGGTCCTAACAATGTTCATGTGGCTCTTTCCCTGGTTGACTATAAACCAGAACTTCAGAAAGCAATGGAATTTGTCTTTGGAACAACACTTGTTTGTGACAATATGGATAATGCCAAAAAAGTGGCTTTTGATAAAAGGATAATGACTAGAACTGTGACTTTAGGGGGTGATGTATTTGATCCTCATGGAACATTGAGCGGAGGTAAGTTTTATGTCCTTTTGTCTTTACTACACTGTGATAAATGGGATGGGCTTCTTCCTTTATTAAATAGAGACTATGTAAAATATTTAGGGATTGAGTGATCCCTAAATAAGTAAATTCCTAGTCTTTGATTAGAACAGACTAAAGGCAGCCCAAGTTTTGTATTTAAGATCAAATACTTATTTCCAAAGCCTTAGTGTAAATCTAAGGGTTGATATTAAGTTTTGAATACCTACAATAAAATAGGTACGTAATAGTACTGAGAAATCACACAGTGACATAGTCCTCAAGGAGCTCATAGTCTGCTAATTAATCCTCTAGCTAGTTTTATTAGTCTCAGATCTATTCTTGTTTATATTCCTATTTATATTTTGCTTTGTTTTTTCTATTAGGATATACATGTCACTGATATTGATACTAGGATATTATTGCGTATTTATTTTTACTTTTTGTCCACCTGTGGTCAGGGAAATTTTTTTTTTAAAGTACATTTTTTAACTTAATTACCCACTTATTCAGGAAACCTGTTAACCTACATATCAGTGCTGCCACTGCTCCTGTCCAAAGTAAAAACACTTGAGAATGGAACCTCCTTGTATGCCTTAGGAGAGGAATTCCTAAGCATATTCCTGGGCATATTTTTTCTTGTTCCAATATTTGCCACATTGATTTTCTGAGTCTGTGTCAAGAAACAATACAATAAAAAGTAATGAATAATGTTCTATACTAGGTAGTAATCTAAGACCATACTGTCCAGTACAGTAGCCACTAGCCATATATGGCTCTTTTCACATAATAAAATAATTTTTTCAGGTGTAGTATGATAATTGTATTTCAAGGGCTCTAACTAAAATGGTTAGTGGATAATTTGACAACACAGATACCAACTCGGGAGGCTGAGGTAGGAAGGAGGAGCATTGTGAGTTCAAGGCTGGCTTGGGCTACAACGCGAGCGCAAGGCTGGCCTGAACTACACAGTGTGACCTTACCTCAAAAAACCAGGGCCAGGAGTTTGGCTCTGACTTAAGTGCCTGTCTGACAGGTGCGAGGTTGTGAGTTCAATCCCCGGTGCCACAAAAAAAAAAAAAAAAAAAAATACAGATACCAAAACATTTCTGTTATTCTGTAAAACTCTTATTTTATGGGCCTTAAATAATTTCAGTTTATTTAATCCTTTTTTAAAATGCATTTTATTCAAAGATAAATAGAATATTTAATCCTTAATAACAATTATAAAGTAGGTACATGACTATCCTCTCCAATATATAATTAGAGAAATTAAAATTCAGAGTGCTTAAATAACTTGCTAGTAGTGGCAGAATTTGAAATCTGAAACCAGGTAGTCTGATTTCAGTCTATCCATTTAACCCAGTAGGATATATGCTCTTGATGTATCAAGTAACTTGTTACCTTTCTAGGCCAGTTAAATGAATTTCATCGTCCAGTATCAGAATTCTCAATGCAAAAAATTACTATTATCTGCAAGTGAAAAATGAAACTAAGTTTTAAATATGTAGAAGAGAAGAAACTCTAGATTTCGTTGATATAAATATACTTGTTTCTTAAGAGTTGGCAAATATATATTGTCATATCTTACTAACAGAGTTCTTATAATAGCATTAGTACTTGGCCTTGGCCTTCTTTAATTAACCTACAGTGTTTTCTTGTCAGTGTAATAACAGCCAGATGGTTATGGTTGTTTTTACTGTAATTGAAATCAGTTTATTCTGCTTGTTCTGCTTTACCAGAGTTTAGGCCAGGTTATGATGGGATGACAAATAACCCTCAGATTATAACAGCTTACAGCAAGTTTATTCCATAATTATACTACATTTGCTGTAGCTCAGGTTTTTCTGTTTCATGTTGTTTCCATTCTGTGACTCAGTTTGAAGTAGTAATCCTCACCTTAAACATGCTTTTATCATGGCAAAGGGAAAACAAACTGTCGATTTCATGCTGCCTTGCAAAATTCTCATGCAAAGAGGTCCATTTCCCATGTCACTAGCCAGAGGTAATCAGATGGCTAAACTCATTGTTTGTGGGGTGAAAAGTAGGTACAGGAAGGATGTCTTAGTAGACAGGCCAATGGTTACATTTATTTAGAACCATTTCTTATCAATTATGTATGTTTCTAGGTTCAGGTTCATGAATTCACCATAGGATTTTTTATTGAATTATTTCTAGTATAATTCTCTTAAGAAAAAATTTTATTGCTTAGTAAACCTGTGGTCATTTAATGTCCAAGGCCTGTGTCTTGTCTCTGTCAGGTGCTCGATCTCAGGCAGCTTCTATTTTAACCAAGTTTCAAGAACTCAAAGATGTTCAAGATGAGTTGAGGATCAAGGAGAAAGAGCTACAGGCTCTAGAGGAGGAATTAGCACATCTTAAAAATACTGCTGAAAAGTAAGACTTTGGATTAAGCATGATCTCTCTCTCTCTCTTTCTCTCTCTCTCTATATATATATGTATATATATATGTAGCAAAGGTTTACATGGTAGAACATGATAGAAATTTATTTAAAGAAATACAACTCATGACATTTTTAATGATCTTTGGTTTTATTTAAGATATTTAAACAAAAAAATGAAAATTGATAAAAGGAATGTTTTTGTTGTGAGAAATGGACAAAACCTAATTAACCAAAAGGGGAAAAAAGTGGCAAATATCCTCTTGTTACTAATATATACATTTAGCGTCTTGCTGGATTGGTGGGGGAACCCTTAGATTCTCAGGAGTCTGACAGCAGAGGATACGTGAGTTCTTGATTTGAGTTTACTTCATATACTGTAATGTGGAACAGTTGTCTGCAGTAAGGAAATTAACATTTTTGTAAATTTCTATATGCCATATTTTTTTAAATGGAGTTAAAATTATTGTCATTGTCAAGTCATTTCAAGGAATAATGCCCAAGGTAGTATTTATATTTTGAGTTGTATCCTTTTCCCCTCAAACCTCATGAATTTCTAGTAACATCTTTGTCACTAACTTGTGAATTTATGTTATCTTAAAATTTCACTGCAACTGAAATAGCTAAGTATCTTCCACAGAAATGACTGAAGCAGCCATATAAAGATAGAATTATAGGGTTTGCAGTGAAGTACATTGATGGAAGCACAGTGCAATGAAGTACAAATGATCAAAGTCTCATGTCTTAAACAGTCAATCTTACTACAAGAAGCGAGAAACATTAACTTCTGAAAATGGAAATTAATAAATAGCCAGATTTTGGAAATTTTATCTAATTGTTACGATCTTAATTTTTGTAATGATTAGTAACTGGAAATGACCATTTTAGGTAAGAATCAGCAGGAGAGATTATTTTTAAGAAAACTTACCTACTAAAATTTAATTTTAGTGTTTTCTAAAATTATGATCTTGCTATAAACAACTGCTTTGTGTTTTTGTCATTTAGAATTGTTTACCTTCAGTTACCAAATCAGACTTGATAAAATGAGACTTGAATTCATTTGATACCTCAGAAACTTGAAAATTATCAGTTTTCATTTTTTTTGTTGTTGTTTTGTTTTACGGGGTTTTTTTGTTTGTTTGTTTGTTTGTTTTTAATTTTTGTGGTACTAGAGATTGAACCCAAAGCCTTCGCACTGAACTCTATCCCTGACTCTTTTTTAATTTTTTTATTTTGAGACCAGATTTCATAAGTTGCCCAGGCTGGTCTATAGTTTATAGTCTGCTTGGCTTGGTCTCCCAGATTGCTAGAGTTACAGGTGTGTACCCCCTCACCTGGCTCATGAAATTTGCTAGTTGATCTGTAGCATATTAGGTTGTTTATGCTATATGTTAGTTTATTTCAGGCAAGAGCCTGAACTCTAAATAAATGTCTCAAACTGGAGGAAATTCACAGGTTTTCATCAGAATTTAATGATATATGACACATGTTATGAACTTTTGTTTTTCTAAGGTATCGCCAACTAAAACAGCAGTGGGAAATGAAAGCTGAGGAAGCAGATTTATTACAAACAAAGCTCCAGCAAAGCTCATATCATAAACAACAAGAAGAGTTGGATGCTCTTAAAAAAACTATTGGTAGGATTAGAACATTTCTTGCTTAATCTCTGTCTCTGTTGGTATCCTTTTATTCTATTTAAGAGAATCTTGTGTTTATGATATGTGTGGGAGTGTTGCTGTGGGGTAAATCAAAGTGTGGGACTTCTGGTCTTAGAATATGGTCATCTTCATCTATTATATATTGCCAATGTTCTGTCCATTTTTAACAACATTCATTTCCACTCATGGCATGTAAAACTTCTATTGTTTTAAATCCTTTTCTTTCTAAAATTTTCCATTCTATTAGTTGTAATAAAGATAGCACATTACCATTTTCATTAGCATTTAGTTTGAATTTCTCTGATTACTAGTGAAATTTACAGTCTGTTTTTGTATGTTTATTGAACCTTTGGGTTTCTATTTCTATGAATTTCATGTTTATTTCTTTTGTCTGTTTTTCCTATTGATTGCTTATGTTCTTTCCCTTAATTACAATTTCTTACAAGTTATGTGTACTTCATCTATTTTGATTGATGTATTTGTAAATGTGTACTTCATCTGTTTTGATTGATGTATTTGTAAATGTGTTTATAGAATTTTTGTTGCACAGATGTTTTTAATGTTTTGTGTAACTCAGTTTTATAGGTATCTCTAAATTGAAGAACTTTCTCATACTTTTTCATCAGAATTTAATTTTATATGATCGTATTTGTGTCTTTCATAACTTACAACAATTTCCACACTAATATTTTTATCCTGCAGTATAAAGTAGTGTAAAAATTGTCTGGTAGTGGCTTTCAAGGGTATGATCTATCTATACCTAAGTCCTGACGTTAGCAGTGTATGTCTATTTTGACCTGTGTCTAGTCTGCCTTGCTCGTTTAGTTTTAAATATTTTTTTCCTGTGCTTCAACCTAGGCATATTTTCCATAGTATTTCTCTAGTTTAATGAGAGAGTTTACTTGCATGTGGATAAGTGAACCAAGAACTGCTATGAACTTTCTGATAACTAAAATTACCAAAAAATGTCATGGCTACACTATTAGTTTTGGGATGCACAGAGATATATTGAAAATATGAACAGTGTGGCTAAGAATGTATGTAGTTCATGGTAGTGTGGCTTAATCCCCAGTACTGGGGGGAAAAAAACACATGTACTTGAGCTATAATCTTTTAATGCATTTCTCAAAACCATTTGAAAAGTAGGAAAGTTAGAAGTAAAGTTTCTTACTTAACTTCATACCATTAGAAATAGTTTCAGATACTTTGATAATTCAAACATGATTCTTAAGATTTCTGTTTCAATATACTACTTGTAGAATGTGGTTAGAGTAGTTAATCTTGTTTAAATTCTAATTTTCCAGGTCATTTCTTCTATTAAGTAAATTGAATTTTTTAAGTCTATATGTTAATTTAGCTACTTTTAACCACTTTATAATGCAGCGGAAAGTGAGGAGACCTTAAAAAACACCAAAGAAATCCAAAAAAAAGCTGAAGAAAAATATGAAGTGTTAGAGCATAAAATGAAAAATGCAGAAGCTGAGAGAGAAAGAGAACTAAAAGATGCTCAAAAAAAACTGGATTGTGCCAAAACAAAGGCAGATGCATCTAGCAAGAAAATGAAAGAAAAACAACAGGTAATAGCCTTTATTAAAGTGGAATCTTTTAAAGTCAGTGTAGTATAGAAGGTAGTAGAGTGTCATGGATTGGTCTTATTCATCAGTATTGATTCCGAAATCTAAAAGTGAGTTGTATTCTTTAAGAAATAAGCTATGGATCTTATAAGCCAAATACTCTGCTCTCTGAAAACCCTGTAATTGAATGTAATCTGTGAATATGGATTGTATTCATATACCAATTTTAGGGAAAAAAGCAAAGTTGTCTTTTGTTAAAGTGTATCCATCCAAGCAGATTATATGATGTAGTGGAACTGTCTCATATTAAAGATTTGGCAAGTTGTCGTTTCTCTTTTGTAACCACCTATGTGAATGTGTGCTTTTGAAATAGTGGAGACAAAGAATGTTATATTTATAAGGTACTGTTCAATTTTTAGATAGCTAGTATATCATATTTTTTGCACAGTGCCATAGCAGTGGTTTTGCCTCCAAAAGCTAAACTCTTCTGTACAGTTTATCCAAGTCTATATTTGTTCAGTTGTAACTCATGTTAGAATTCTGTCATTAGTTATTTGCAGAAGATGTTTTCTAATGAATTAAAATGCTATACTGAGAAAGAAGGAAATTAAGGAATTATTTTTGCACATTGAATCGTTTTACTGAAAACTGCACTAATTCACCTCATGTAGAATTTTATGTTGTTTTTCCTATAAGAGTAAAAGAATAAAGGAAATAATTTATGTAGTAATTTAAAAATTACACATACACTTTTTTACCCTTTTTTTTTTGTATAGGAAAATAAACTTCCATTTCCTCCTTCCTGGGAAGCAGCCTAACATGTATTTTTGCTAGTTGGTAACTAAGCTTTAGGTATTATGTAAACTTGCATTTTTTTTGTTTTTGTTTTTGTTTTAAGCATTGTATGTATTTGTCAGTAGCTAAGGACCTATCTATGAATTCCTACATATTTTGTTTCTGTAGGAAGTTGAAGCTATCACTCTGGAGCTTGAAGAGCTCAAGAGAGAACATGCATCCTATAAACAACAGCTTGAAGCTGTAAATGAAGCTATCAAATCCTATGAAGGTCAGATTGAAGTAATGGCAGCTGAGGTAGCTAAAAATAAGGTAAGATTTACTTATTAAGTTGGAGACATTAAAAATGGTCATTTTATCTATGAAATATTGAATTAAGATACTTAACTTTAATGCTTTTGATGTTTTCAGTCTTGTCATTTGACCATAATGGTGCTTGCTGGTCCAGAAAGCATCCTGAAATAACATCAGTGATTTGAGTTGGTGTCTGCTCTGAATACAAAAACTACACAGTAATTTGAACACACAGAGTTTTCCTTTTTTTTTTTTTGGTACTGGTAATAGAACCCAGGACCTCACATTTGCCAGGCAGGAACTGTGCCGCTGAGCTGTAATCCCCAGCCCTAACAGGGCAGAGTTTAAATAATTTTTTTGGTGGGGATACCAGTGATTGAATCCAGAGCTTTTGTACCAAGCTATGTCCTCAGTTCTTCTTTTTAAAGTTTATTAATTTGAAAAAGAGTCTTGTTAAGTCACTAAATTACCAAGGCGAGGCTTGAACTTGTAATCCTCCTATCAGCCTCCCAGAATGCTGGCATTACAGGCATGCACCATGTCATAGCTGACTATAAAAAGTTATTACAATACAGGTTTGGGATGATTGGGATTGTTCAGGAAGAGATTAAAACAGTGCTAAAAATATAGGAACAACACAATGACACTGTAGCCATTACTGTTAGGGCAAAGATCCTGTTTTCCACTCAGAGCTGAGAACTCGTTCTGTTTGAGGAAGGCATGAGAGTAGCGTGCTGACCCTGAAGTTTGCCACAGTGCCAGGAGAAGCAGTCTGCAGTAAAATGCTGCATGTATGCGGCACCTGCTGAAAAATAGATTTCTAGGAACATTGACCATCAGGTGTGGTATCCTGTGCTCAGATGCCAGGTGAAGCCCATGCCAGGTGCTAGGAAGCCTGCCTTTGAGAAAAGCAGAATGGAACCAGCAAATAAAAATAAAGCTCATTCCTTCTGCAGGGTCACTATAGTAACATTTACTGATGAGACTTAATATTATTGCTGTTGGCAAGGAAAAAGTGTTTCATTCTCAGAAGCAGGGCAACAAGGATAGTATTGGAGCTGAGAGGATTTCAGATGTTACAAAGATACTGTTACCTGCAATTTAATGTTGTGAAACTGTCCCTCTTGAATACTGGATATTCTCTTATCTCTTTCTTTGCTTTGGATCTTGAAATTTATGTTATTTAGTGTTATTTCTATTATTTAGCCTTTATATTATTTTATTTTTCAGTTCTTCTTTCATTTAGTTATACATACTGTTAGTGAATTGTATCAAACTCTTAACTAAATGCACATAACATTTAATAGAGTTTAATCCATTTAAAAACATCGTAGTAGTAAACAGCATTTTACCTTTTTCTATCTGCTTCTGTGTTTTATTATATTTCCCCTTTAAGATTATTTTAATCATGATGGTATGCAGTGTTTTAGAATATGCATCTTTTCCTCTTGATTTTATCGTTAGGTTCTTTTTTTTGGCTTTGTTTTTTTAACCCATGTATTGCACTAATAATGAAATAACAGCCATTTTAACTACTCTTTTTCTGACTATTAGAAATCAGTTTATCATCTCAGTTTTTTGTTTTATATTGTTGAGTAAACATTCTGTAGTTCCTGTCAATTTTCTTTTTCAGTTTTTTTGGTGGTAATTGGGATTGAATCTCAGGCTCAATGTGTGATAGGCAAGTGCTCTACCACTGAACTACATCCTCAGCCCTCAAGTAAATTTTAATTTAAAACTTACAAAGTTTTTTTTTCCTGATTGTTTTAAGTCAAATATTTTTCATCTTCTGGTCTGCTATACCATCTGCTATCCTTCATCTGCATTATATTACATAATTTTTTTAAAAATAGGAAAGGTATTTCCAGAGAGAAATTTAAAAATACAATGGTGTACTCTTTTTCCTAAACTCAAAACATGCACATATTTCTATAAAGCATGTATTTGTTTTTATTAACAGGAAACAATAAAGTGGATCATTTAGAAGTTTTTAAAGATTGTTCTCTTAGGATTTACATTATAAATTACTTCCCTTTGCTGATAGGCGAAGATAAGTGAGTCACTTCTGCTGTGCAGTCTTTAACCTGTAGATGTAAGAGAATCTTTGTATCTGTTATCTTTCTTTTTAGTGTTGCTAGAGATTTATTCCTTTTTTTGTTCTTCAGAGGTTTTTAAAAAGCTAAAATATCTATTAGTTTTTAAGATGAATGCCATAACTTTCTGAAAAAGACCTCTCATGATACAGTTTAGACATTAAAAGGAATTTAAATTACTCTGAGTATACTGAACAACTTGAATGTAATGTGGAGTATTTGTTGCTCAAAATTGTCTTGCTCACAGGCGAACATACCTGAAAAAATACCTAAGTTTTTACTATTTCTTGTAAATACTATAATCTGTTCTTCTTTAGTTTTTTGTCAGGTTGTCCTATTTGTTCGTTTTTGGTTTTCTTTGTTTTTCCCCAACCTAAATATGAGTTAAACTGTGGTATTAGTTTGTTGTTTCATTTCGTTTAGACATTTGTGTGAGTTTATGATCATATTCTCTATCTAAAGAACATTTAAGGTCTAGGATGAAGCCCAAGGGCTTTGGGGGAAGGTCACAGAAGAAAAAAATCCCAACTGTAAGTAACATTTTTTAGAATAAGTAGATTCAACCTTAGGAAGCAGAGGGGCAGTGAAAGTGAGAGCAGAATGTTTTTCATTTGTCCCACAGGTCTGTTCCAAAAAAGGGTCTTTTCTTTTCCAATTTGTTTTGACCAATGTGTTAGAAACAAATGTTGTGACCTTCTGTCGCTATTGGTAGGACCCACAGGCCTTACATCTGATACAGAAGGAAAAGGAAGTAAAACCCAAATTTCTTTATTTTTACTACTGATCTTTGTCCTTCATGTAAATGTCATTTGGAAATCTGTCATATTATCTTCTTGTTAAGTACCTAAAATTTTTTCTGAGAGATCTCACAGGTAACTACTCCTCTCTCCTGATTGATTCCATCTATACTACGTCTAACAATAATTTTGTTTCCAGCATGAATTTCCCCCAGTCACAAACCATGTTTTCTTCTCTGTGTAAATGCATTTATGTGTAGCAACTTAGATGACCATCTGCCTATAATTACATTGATATGTTGCCTAGAAGTCTGTCAGACTTTTAGTAAAGTATTTACATACATTTACTATATCTTCTCTATTTTTTTGTTTTAGGAGTCAGTCAATAAAGCTCAAGAAGAGGTGACCAAGCAAAAAGAAGTGATAACAGCTCATGACAGTGTAATTAAAACTAAATATGCAGAAGTGGCAAAACATAAGGAGCAGAACAATGATTCTCAACTGAAAATTAAGGAGTTAGACCACAACATCAGCAAACATAAGCGAGAAGCTGAAGATGCTGCTTCGAAGGCATGTTGTGTTCATTTTTACCCTTAATTAAAAATTTGTTTCTAGGTTGTTGGAAAACTACTCAATGAAGAAATTCAGGATACATGACAAAACTACAGCCTAATGTAATTTTAAAGTTATAACTATTAAGTCCTTGTCAATATAACTATTAAGTCCTTGTCAATAATGTTCATTGTCAACAGATGGTACAAAAAAATGTTTTATTTTCAAATTTTATCTTAGGTATTCTCATCTCCAAGATGTCTATACCTAAGATTTAATGAACTCCCATGAAAATAACTGTTTTCTCTCCAAATATTGGTAGAAGTATATTATTCATGTATTAGTAATAATAATATATATTCTTTACCTTATTTCACATTGTATTTGAGGAAGTCACATAAATATATATGTAGCAAACATTAAAGAAGAATGTAGTTGACTTCTAGGTTTCCTAGTGAATCAGTACTATTAATTTTTGCAACTGTATTGAAAATCTGATGTTTTGCCAAACAGTTATCATTCTGAAGTTTTTGTTGTTGCTTTTAAAAATTCTTCCTTTCCTGTATCAGTGTTTTTATATAAGCACTTAAATACAGCGCATACTTTCACAAAAATTTACCACTTGATTGAAAGGCTGCATCAGTGCATTGTTCTTAATAATTCATCCACCATAGCATCTTTTTTGGCATCTTGAAAATTTAAAAACTGTAACTTCTAGAGATCAATAAGAATATACCAATCTCTCCATCCTTTAAAAGAAATGTAGATGTCTGTTTAGTTTCATTATTTGGTCTGAAAACATTTTTTATGGCTACATCAAAAATATAACACACACTTTCACAGAAATTTACTGTTTGATTAAAAGTCTGCATCAGTACATTTTTCTTAGTAATGCATCCACCATAGGATATGTTTTGGCATCTTGAAAATTTAAAAACTTTAACTTCTAGAGATCATTAAGAATATACCAATCTCTCCATCCTTTAAGAAAACTGCATATGTCTGTTTAGGTTCATTATTTGGTCTGAAAACATTTTTTATGGCTACATCATAATCTCCCACATTTGTTATCCATTTTCCAGTATTCTAGAAACTAGTGCTAGTGGAATCTGACATGTTACCAATAATATTCCTAGTAGTTTTTTGGTTATTGAATATCCTAGTATTGATGATTTCTAGGAATTTTATTTTCTCAAAGAGGGATAAAAGGAGAGATGAATGGAGCTATTAAAAATTCAGGTATTCTTTGAAAAATGTTCTTGCATACCTGCCAATATCAGATACTATACATAAAATCTGGTACTATACCAGGCAGTAAAGATGTAAGGATGAGAAAAACATACAGACTGCTTTCATAGAGCTTATAGGTCAGCAAGGAAGATAGACTATAAATGATAATTTCACTTGGAGGCCTACCTGACCAAACTCATGGAATTAGTAAGAGGAGACTGATTGACAAAACCTGGATTCTACCAATTGTAATGAATCTTAATTCTTATAAGCACTATGATTTGAGTGCTGACATGACACCACAATTGGAAAATTCCATACTCTACTTCATTTTACAGATCATAATCAGATTGAAGACATAAAGATAATGAATAAAGTTACTTAAGGTTATTATGTATGAGATATGTATGGTTAAAAAAAATATTTAAATTGTAACAGTAAAAGACACATTGCCATTAATCTCTTTCAAAGTGCTTCCCCTTCAATTCAAACACACTTACCCTATTGTTCTGGCCAGTTTCTGAAGCAGTTCTGACAGTCCTGTTTTGTGAACGTAGTTGGTTGTTCTGTCTGTCATGACTTCTTGAACATCCTGAATCAATTCAAAATGTTTACCCGTTATGGTTATTTTGATTTTGGAGAAAAACCAAAGTTGCATGGTGCCAGATCTGGTGAATACTGTAATGTTTTTACAAGCCTGCTTTTTTGTTCACTGGCACTTGATAGCAGCATTCACTGTATTTTTGATCATGTCTCATGAACACAATGAGAAACAAGGACTCTAGAACTACTTCAGAAAGTGGCAAAGAATGATGCCATATGTTCAACAAGGGCATTACTTTTATCATCCCTTGTATCTGTGGAACATAATTGGATTTTTATCTTTAGAGTTGGCTGCCTTCCCTAAGGAACGCCCATCTCTCAGTATGTATATGTAGGTATTTCAGAATTGAAAGAACTCCTGAATAGTTCTGGTCTTAAGCATTTTGGATGGGGGTATTTAACCTGTACTTAATGAGCTAGGCTGTCTTTGAATACTTAAGTAATAGAAAGAATCTTTTTCTTATTCAGTCTCTTGTTTCTTGAGCCTGTCCTCCAAGCAAAAGTACTCATTCATGTGTCTGGCATTTGCTTCCAAATGTGTGACTTAAAATCAAGCATTTAAGAAATACATTTTTTTCTTTTTTTTTTAACCGGCACATCCTTTTGTTTTCATATGTGACTAGGTATCCAAAATGTTGAAGGATTATGACTGGATTAATGCAGAGAAACACCTCTTTGGCCAGCCCAATAGTGCCTATGATTTCAAAACTAACAACCCCAAAGAAGCTGGTCAGCGACTTCAGAAGTTGCAAGAAATGAAGGAGAAACTAGGAAGAAATGTCAACATGAGAGCTATGAATGTACTGACGGAAGCTGAAGAGCGAGTAAGTAAATTTCTGTACTTACTAGATAGAACGTGGTAGACAGAGTCTTACTAAGTTGCCCACGCTAGGCTCAAACTGCTGTTTCCCTTTGACTCTATAAAGCAGGGGCTACCAACCCCTAGGCCACAGAGCATAAGTCTATGGCTGTTGGAAACTGGGACACACAGCAGATGAGCAGTAGCAGGCATGGAAAACTTCATCTGTATTTACAACCATTGCTCATGTTATCTCCCGAGCACCAACTCCTGTCAGATGAGCAGCGGCTTTCGATTTTCACAGAAGTGTGAACTCTGCTGTAAACTGTGCATGCAAGGGATCTGTATTGCTTGCTCCTTTGAACCATCCCAAAATCACCACCACCACAACCCCCATCCATAGAATTACTGGTCCCTGGTGCCAAAAATGTTGGGGACTAACACCGTGGAATATATTAAAACTATTGTTTAAGTCGTGAGTAAAACTGCGATAATCATTCTTGTGGCAGCATCATTTTGGTTGTAGTGCTTTCGTTTACTTGATAGTGTCATCTATCTCTCCTTTGCTGACAGAACTACAGTCTAAGAAGAGATTTTCAATTTCCATCCCCTGATGAATTTAGGAGCTCCTGCCACTAGGAAAACCACCAAGAGCAGCAGTCTGTGCTCTTAGGACCCCATAGCTAAAGGCAATCGGTAGTTTTATATTGATGCCTCTTATACTTTAAATCTACAAAATTCTGTTTGAATTTGCATATTAGAATTGAGAGCTCCACAAAACCTGTAATACGCCTGTGTATTTAAGAAGTTTTACTCTAGTGGTTTAAAAAAAAACTTGGTGGCATTAGTATATACAACCATAATATAAAGTGAAATAAATCACACACAGAGACTTAAATATTGCATGGTTTCTCTTATATAAGAAACATAGAGTATAAATAAATTGAGGGAAAAAAAGTAGTAGGAAACTGGGAGACAGATCTTTTGCAGAAGGAAAAGGAACCAAGATATGGAGGGCAGGGAATGAAAGCGATAAAAACATAATTCAGTTGTGTTATGTACTTGTACCAGCTCCCCACAGTGAATGTAATCATTATATTACAAATATGTGTAATAAAAATATTGAAAACAACTTGAGAGAGAATCTATATTTTGTTAAATATCAAATAGCCTATTAATTCAAGTGTTGTGATCCCTATAAAATGTTCCTAGTGGTTTTCGTTCTACCTTAAAGTTTGGCAGTATACAGGATATTTTGGGAAGGAAATCTTTGGTCTGAGTTTAAGCTGCATAATATTGTGAGACTTGTTCACTTGTGTACTTTTATTAGATGATAATAAAAAGATTTTTTTTAAATTTATTGACTGTCCTTACCAAAAAAGAAGGCCATATTGTTGACCAGATACCCTTTTGATTTTATTGTGTTTTGTGTCTGTTCGTGTAAGAAATTACATGAATTTATTTAAGAAATAAGTTAAAAATATGAGGAGGATTTTGTAGGTTGGGTATAAAGGAGAGATACCACAAGGAAGATAGCAGGACTAACTGGAGTTACTTGAGAATGTTAAGGTACCTTGAAATTTGAGACTGAGGAGAAATGGATTCAAAAAACTTAAAAATCCTGCCGTTATCCTGATAATGATAAAACTATCCCACTGTAACTCCCTACAAAGGAAGGCCACTTCACAGAGATGATGTTTTACCTGAAACTTAAGTCACCAGTTGTATAGATATAGAGAAAGAGCATTCAGGGAAGAAAGAACAGTGCCAGGGATATAAAACAATGAAATCAAGGAGCTCAAAAAGGTCATATACTCAAGAAAGATTCTGCTGTCATAAAATGAGATAAATAAGGGTCAACTCAGGACATGTACATCTTAGTGAAGAGTTGAAATTTTATTCATGTCACTGATGAAACTGACCTTAAGAAGAGAGCATTTAGAGCTACTTTACTTTCAACTCAGATATGACATAGTTTCCTTCTTGTCTTCACTACCGTGAAGATAAAGGGATATTAGTGTAGTAAACTATTTCAAGGTCTTTCTAATAAATTCTCAGTTCTAATATAGTCATATACTCGATGCATTTTTACATGAAAATTTTGCCCTAGTACTTGTCCTTTGTTTGGTACTGAATAAACAAGTTAGACTTTGTTGGGAATCAATTGCCTTGTGACAAGCTATCTTTACCCAGCCAAAAGAATTTGTTTGGTACTTGTCATTCCTCCTGGAATCAATTAACAAGTATGAAAGTATCACTGTAGTATAATTTTACTCTATACATACATTTACTTTCTTTGTAATAGTTTTCATTGTAATTCGTAGTGCATTGTATGTTTTTGTTAAATAGCAAAACCTCTATTTCTGATTGAGTTCCAGGACATAGAGGAAATCTTACGTTTCTAAATAAAATTCACTTTTTTTTTTATCTCACAGTATAACGACTTGATGAAGAAGAAGAGAATTGTAGAAAATGACAAATCCAAAATCCTTGCAACTATAGAAGACCTTGACCAGAAAAAAAACCAGGCCCTAAATATTGCTTGGCAAAAGGTATTTCAACTCTAAAATATTACCCTCTAATTATGTAGGAGGTAAAGGTGAATATTATTATCAGTGAATTTATACTCAAAATCTGATATGGTTACTACATGTTCAAATGAGGCATATACTCACATTTTGGTTAAAACCTCATAGACTTTTAAATGCATTTTCTCTTGGATGTATCTACTATCAGATTTGCAAAGGTAAGTCAGACTCACAGACTACTGCTCTAGTTCTTAAGTTATATTAACTTTCTAGTTGTCTCTGTTTCTTACCCTTACTGGGTTTTAGAGTACTGTTTTACTTTTAAAGGAATTGCTATTTATTCTCTTTGCTTTTTATGAGATTGTAGGATTTTATATTTGGAAGAAAACTTAGATTCTGTTTAATGTCTGCTAAACTCAGTGGGCCTCTGCTTGAAGGTAGAGGGCAAGCAGTGTCTAGCTGCTGGAAATGAAAAACCCTCTTCTAAAGACTCATTTATTTCCACCATCTTCAGTTTTTCTTGTCCAGACTTAGGTATTCAAGTATAACTTTTCAGAATGTTTTTATAGCAAGATTCCTTTAAATAAATTTTTTCATTTTTCATGGTAACATAGTAGTAGTTGTACACATTAATGGGGCACACTGTAACATTTTGGTACAGGTTCACTATGTGTATGATCAGAGCAAGGAAACGGGCATCAGAATATTCTCCACTGGCTATTTTGAAATAATTGTTTTCAGCCAGAGATACCCTACTAAGCTATAGAACATTAGACTTTATTCCTACTGTCCAACTGCTCCTCTATACTTGTTAACCGTGCTCTTTATTCCCCAGTGTCCACACCTCCAGACTCTGATAAAAACTATTCTACTGAATGTTTGTTTTAACTTTAGCTTTCAAAGTTTGTAAAACTATGTAGTATTTGTCCTTTCATGCTTCACTTATTTCACTTAGCATAATAACTTCTGATTCCATTCATATTGATAAAAATTTCAGAACTTCATTCCCTTTATATAGCTAAATGATGTTTCATTGTGTGCGTTTGTGTATATGTATGTATGTATATGTGTCATATTTTTACCCCTATATCGTCAATCGACACATAGGTGAATTTCATGTCTTGAATTGCAGTTGTGAATTGTGCTGAAGTAAGCATATGAGTGTTGCTGTTTCTTCAACAAACGACTTTCATTTTTTTTTGGCTATGTATCCGGTAGTAGAATTAATGGATTGGCAGTTCTGTTTCTACTTTTTGAGTAACCTCTGTATTTTCCATAATGGCTGTATTGATTTGCATTCCCACGAATAGTGCATGAGAGTTCCTCTCTCTGCACACTTTCCAGCATTTCTTATCTTTTGGCTTTTTGATAATAATCTGTCGGAGTAGAGACAATACCTCACTGTAGTTTTGATTTGCATTTGATGATTAGTGATAATTGAACGGTTTTTTTGGCCCTTTGTGTTTTGTATCTTCTTTTGAGAAGTATCTAGGTTACTCAAGCATTTTTTTTTTTTTAATTTGATAGGTTTTTTTTTTGTGCTTTTAAATTGCTTGAGTGCTTGTGTGTTCTGGGTGTTTTCCATGTCAGATGTGGCGTCACAGATACGTTTTCCCATTCTGTAGGTTGCCTCTTCACTCTGTTGATTGTGTTCTTTGCTATGCACAAGCTACTTAGTTTGCTATAATGCCATTTGTCAGTTTTTGCTTTTGTTCCTGTGTTTTTGAGGTCATAGCCAAAACATCTGCACAGACCACTGTCTGTTGTCTTCTAGAGTCATTGTTTTAGGTCTTACCATGTAAGTTTCTGAACCATTTTAAGTTGAATTTTGTGTATGATAAGAGGTAGAGATGTAACTACCCAGTTCATATAAATACCCAGTTTTTCCAGCACCATTTATTGAAGGGCTATCCTTTCTCCATTGTCTGTTTTGGGCATGTTTGTTGAGAATCAGCTGTAGATGTGTTTATTTTGAGGTCTGTTTTCTGTTTCGGTGATATTATGTGTATCTTTTTTTTTTTTTTAATGCCAGTGGTTATAGCTTTGTAATGGATTTCAAAGTCAGAGGTTAAAATATGTTCAGCTTTGTTCTTTTTTGGTCAAGACTGCTTTAGCTATTCAGAATCTTTTAAAATTTATTTATTGGTACTTGATTTGTGGCCTAACATGATCCATTCTGGAAAATATCCCATGTATCAGTGAGAAGGAAATCTCTTCTGTTGCTGTTGGTTGAAATACTCTGTAAAGATTGTTAAGTCAGTTTGCTCAGTAGTATGGTTCAACTCAGATGTCTTTGTTGATTTTCAGTCTGGATGACCTGTGATTGGTCCTGTGTTGAGTGTATATATATTTCAATTGTTATATCTTTTTGCTAAATGAACCCTTATCAGTAAGATACAATGGCCATTGCCTCTTTTGCTGTTTTTGATATAAAATCAGCTTCCTCTGATACTAATGTAGCTACTTCTACTTGTCCTTGGTTTCCATTTGCATTGAGCACCTTTAACCAGCAGGTCACTATTAGTCTATACCTTTACCAATGAAATGAATTTCTTTTATTTGTTTGTGTGTGTGTCTGTTTGAGACAGGGTTTCGCTATGTAGTTGAGGCTGGCCTTGAACTTGCAGTGATCCTCCTACCTTAGCCTCCCTGGGATTTGCAAGTGTGCACCACCATGCCCAGCAAAATGAATTTCTTGTAGACACCATGTATTTTACCCTTGAATTTTTTAATCCAGTCAGGAAGTCTGCATCTTTTGATTTGTAAATTTAATCCATATACATTCAATATTATATTGATCTCTATGAACATTCTCTGATAATTTTATTAATTGTATTATATTTATTTTTATATAGTGTTTTTACTTTCTATGTCCTTTATTATTGTTGGGATTTCATGTTTTCTGTCATGTTGAGAATTCTTTTCTCATTCTTTTTTGTGTATCTTTCTAAGGAAAATATGCATTTTTTTTAATGATAGTATCATCTTTTTTGTTTCCACCGAAGGGCTCCCTTAAATGTTTCTTAAAGTGCTGGTGTGTTGATAATGAATTCTCTGACTTTCTCCTTTTCTGGGAAAAAGTATTTCCTCTTCAATTTTTAAGGATAATTTTTCTTTTTTTTATTTAAGAGAAAATGGATACAGAAAAGAGAAACAAAAAACAAAAAAGACAGACAACAACAAATCTGATATGATAACATTATAGGTTTACAAAATGAGATGATTGGAATTTGACAGTAGTTGTAATATTGCATATCGTTACCTTCAAAGAGGTTGTTCAGATTAACAGATACAGACATGTAAAATTGATCTAATCATATGAGTATTAACTATGCTTTTTCAATAGCTAATGCATTTAGTAATATAGTCATTTTAAATATCTTATGTATACATATGTATAAATTTATGTCTTTTTGCTTTTCCCTTCTTTCCTCCTTTCCCCTTAGGATACCTCTTGTTGTCTTTAAAATAACTGCCCATATCATCAGGCCTAATATAGTCAAACAAAATAGTTCAGAATAAAACCAATAAAAAACAAAACAATGATCACAGAAAAGAGAAACAAAAAGCTAAAAGGACCAACAAGCAACAACAACAAATCCGATACTGTAACATTATAGGTTTACAGAATGAGATGATTGGAATTTGACAGTGGTTGTAACATTGTATATCATTATCTTCAAAGTGGTTGCTCAGATTGGTAGATATAGACATGTAAAATTGATCTAATCATATGAGTATCAACTGTTCTCTCTCAATAGTTAATGCATTTAGTAATATAGTCATTTTAACCATCTTCTGTATACCCTCATATAAATCTATGTCTTTTTCCTTTTCCCTTCCTTCTTTCCTCCTTTCCCCTTGTAATACCTGTTGTTATCTTCAAAATAACTGCCCATACAGTCAGGCCTAATATAATCAAAGATAACAAAATATATTAGGGTAGCCTTAATTGATATTTGATCACCTTGTTTTGAAACCCGGTATTGCTTTCATTGTCCTGTTTTGAGTGATTTTAACCTATTTTGGTTTGTTTGATTGTATTATAACTGTTGATATAGGCAACTGCTTAGAAGATAATATGGGGCATTATAGAAATCAACGTTGTATTGCTATGTATTGCTTCCATTGTTTTATTTGTTACTGGTTTTATTCTGTACTATTTCGTTTGATTATATTAGGATAATTTTTCTGTTGATAGAATTCTTGGTTTATGATTTTTTTTCAGTACTTTCATGCCATTCTCTTCTGGCCTATGTATAAGGTTTCTGCTAAGAAATTTATAAATAAATTTACTGAACCTTTCTTTATATGTAACTTGAGACTTTGTTGAATTTTGTGTCATATGTTTAATATTTTGATAATAACATGCTTTGTTGAATCTAGCTGGAGTTCTTTGAGCTTCTAGAAATCAGGATAACCATATGGTTTTGAAGACCTGCAAAGTTCTTAGCTAGTATTTTCTGAAGAAAAAAAAAAAGATCAACTGTACCCATCCCTCTTTTTCCAGGCAATACAGCAGTGTGGTAACCCCATAGTTCCCCAAACTAGGCTCATGGCTTCTCCAGCTGCAAATTCTCCAGTTGTCTGTAGTGTAAGTGGGGGGCACCTGGAGTCTCCTGTCTACCAAACTTTTCCTTCCAGCCAGTTCCCTCAGTCCAGATGGGATGATAATGTTATGTGCTTGGTTCTCTTGTTCATAAGCCCATGGTACATCTCCCAACATTCACTAAGCAACATCTCTGCTGTGTTCTTACTTCACGGTGCCACTTTGCTTCAGTCGCACCAATGGAATCACTGTGGGTTTTCTTTGTTTTATTCCTTCATTGTGGAAAGAAATATGCAAAACACATATAGTCAACTATCTTGTTGATGTCACTCTCATTCTGTAGCAAAATTAATGTACTCTTTATCACTCACGAATTGTTAATTATGTTTCAGAATTCACAAATATTTTATTCCATATGTGCTTAGTAACACATTTTACACAGGTTAGATTAACTTACATTTTAAGTACTCTGTTGATTACATTGATTATTTTTTAAAAATTCTGTGACTTTTATAGTTATTTTATGTATTTTTAACATGAGGAAACCTAAGATGAGAAAGGTAAAATAACCTGCCTTATATCATATAGTTGAAAGGTGGAAGAACTAGAATTCTCTTTTGCTACATAGACCCAAAGTTAAAATTGACTATTATTGCTAGTTGTTCTGCCCTCTCTATGTCTTTAAGAATTGGAAAATAAATAAGTTTAGTGTTCTCTTTTATAGCACTTCGATTCAACAAAATACTGATTACCGTTTTTGGTTGTATGTTAACTTGAGCAGGACTCAAGCTTCTTTATAGTTATTTCTGTCTCCCTGGCTTCATATAATGTCTCCTTTAGAATCATTCCTTAGTCTTTCATGTGGAAGTTTTTCTACCACAATAATTCAAAAGATTCCAAGGCAAGTTATTCTGAAGCAAATGTTTTTTCAGTGACCCAGTTGGAGCAACTCGTGTCTTTTTCTTTAATTCTGTAGGAACCTTTTTTTTTTTTTTCCAGTAATGGTAGCACAATTATTTTTAGTACCTTGTTTTCCCTACTCTAAGGTTTATTTTTAGTGTTCCTACACACCTCATAGTGTTTGTCTTTTTAAAAGGCGTGCAAAAATTGATCTTTGTTTTTGTATAATATGTGGAATTAATACTGTAGTAGGATTTGTCTCTGCCTCCTATTACCATCCCATGGTTCCCAGATTTACAGTAAATCAGAATCTATTCTTTATAAACTGATTCTGCTCTATTCTAATTCTCCAGGCTCTTGTAAAACAACATTTAGAGAGTCTTGTATACCAGTCATTGTTCTTTAATATTCTTGATCCTTACAATAACCTAGTAAGGTACATTGCTATTTTCATCAGGAATATATACATCACTCTGATTTTAAGCATACTTTATTTACAAAGCCCCAGGGTATTTTAAATATTATTATTATTATTTTTTTCCATCTTACCCTTGTCAATAATTGTTTTCTTCTTTGGAATGATTTACACATGGCATCCATGGTTGTATTCAGGGTTTAGTAACATTCTACTCTTTTAGTCCTGAGCTGCCTCTTCCATCGGGCCAGAAGATGAAAAGAAAATGAACTTAGGATGTTTATAAATACTATGCCACAACTGATCATTCCCCAAAAGACAGTAGTCCTTTTTATCATTTTGAAATGAGCCTTTTCAGTTTCTGGAAATCTATTGAAAACAAAAAAACTATCTTCTTCTACTGTATTGGATATTACTCAGCAGATTAGTCATTGGTCTTAAAGTGTAGATTCCAGGGCTGGGGATATGGCTTAGTGGCACAGGTGCTGCCTGGCAAGCACGAGATCTGGAGTTCAATTCCTGACACCAAAAAAAAAAAAAAAAAAAAAAGGCAGATTTCTAGTAAGTCTGTATTCAGGACCACTGCTGGTCTGCAGGTTTTTTGCATTTGAATTTTTCTGCACTTGATTGTGGAGGTTTTTGTTTAAGTCTTCAAGGGGTTGTGTGTGTGTGTGTACCTGCTGTAGTATCCTCTTTCAGTGATGCTTGCTGAACATTTCAGTTGCTAGTCATGTCTTGCAAGATAAACTGCCAAACAGTGATCAGATGGGTGTACACAGAATTACCCTATTACAAAGTAGAATTTTGTCTCTAAATTCCTGTGTAGTCTTATACTATGGCAAGATAGGGGCAGGGCCAAGCCAAACAGGTTCCTTAGCCTTTTTCTCTTGGGATTCCAGTGTTATTCCTGGCCCTCAATAATTAGCTTCTTTTGCATTATAAATGAGGCGTTTAGAACACTTAACACCTTGAACAGATCTGGCCCTTTAATGCTTGCCTCCTTTTCTTCTGAACCTCATTTTGATCTACATATGAATTTAGCTAGTAATCATAGGCCCATCTTACTCCCTTGGTCAACAGAAAAATAAATGTTAGAAGACACCACTTTGTTAAAAAGAAGTTTCTCTTTTGTGTGTGCTTCTCCAACAGTTTTCTTCTTTTCTGTGATATAATTATGTTTGTCTTGAGGATTCCTGCAGTAAGTTCTACAAAAGCCTCAAAACTTTAGGGTACAAGTAGAAGTGAAACTTACAGTTTCCCATGAGAGTTACAGCAGGGCTTAGTAAACTGTTTTGGTATACAGCCAGATAGTAAATAATTCTGACTTGCAGTCCCTGTTTTAGCAGTAGCAGCTATTGAAAGATTGTAAAGCACTGGGCATGGCCAGATTGTCATGTAGGCTGTAGTTTGTCAGCTCTTGACTGGAAATGGCAGACAGTGCTGTGGACCTGCTGGATTGCATGTGTATATATTAATAATTGATTTTTCTTAAAAACATTTCCATGTTTTAATGCAATTTTTATACAGGTGAACAAAGATTTTGGATCTATTTTTTCTACTCTTTTGCCTGGTGCCAACGCTATGCTTGCACCACCAGAAGGGCAAACTGTTTTGGATGGTCTGGAGTTCAAGGTTGCCTTGGGAAACACCTGGAAAGAAAATCTAACTGAGCTTAGTGGTGGTCAGAGGTAAGTAATTCCTTTGCAATAGTATTAATCCTCATTCATGTTATAATTCATTACATTCTACTTGTTTCACTTTTGATTTGCTTAGCCAACTTTGTATGGAGCCTGATATATGAGTAATAATTTAGTTGGAACATTTGATCACATTAGTAAACAAAGAGAAGTAGGATAATCAAGTATAAAACTAGACAAGAAACATGAAAAACAACTTTGTCAACTTCGAAAATAGCTGAGTAGTTCATGAGTATGGTGCCTGAAAAAGAAAACAAAAATGCTAAACTCTGTGTTTACCACAACTTTCTCCCTGATGTCAGTTTCTGGTCATTAGAAGCAGGAAGAGCAACCCAAACAGAGCTTGCAGTATCACTAAGTTAAGCAGATATTGGTTAAAAATTTGAGAAACCCTACAGAAAAACTGTACCTTAGCATTTGGCCCATACTGTCCGTGAACTAAAGTCTACTTTAGACACACCCTTGGACATTTAACAGGCCTTGAAGGAATCAAGCTGATCTGTGTGCTATTTATCAGAACAAAGCCCAGTGTTGTGTTGTATTTTATTTTGTTTTGTCTTGCTAGTATTAAAGATTGAATCCAGGGACTCATATGTGCTAGGATGCTAGATGAGTATTCTTCTCTGAGCTGTATTCCTAGCCCATTTTAATTTTCATCTTGAGACAAGGTCTTCCCTACGTTGCTCACGCTGGCCTTGAACTTACAGTCTTCCTATCTCGGCCTACTGAGTAGCTGGGACTACAGGTGTGAACCCAGGTGGCCAGTGGTCTTTAGAGGACAGCATAATTAAGACACTAAACTACATAATAACCACAGTATGTAATAAAAATTATAAGACAAAAACCAACATGCTACCATGCGCAGAAATCAGTTAGAATAGCATTTCAAGAGTCCCCTGCCACACGCACACATGCACAGAAAATAGCCTAGAATTAGAGAAATAGAAGCTATTAAATAGAATTAAGTAGAATTTATAGAAATAAAAAGATATTAGACCCTGTATAAAAGACAGATGTGTAAACTTAAAGATGTGGCAATAGATTCTATTCAAGAAAAATCAAGAAACAAAAATTTGGACAAGAGCTGGGCATGGTAGTGCATGCATGTAATCCCAGCACTTGAGAGACTGAGGCAGGAGGATCGTTTCAAGTTCGAGGCCAGCCTGGGCTACAAAATGAGCTCAAGGCCAGCCTGAACTGCATAGCCAGACCTTGTCTCAAAAAAAAAAAAAAAAAAAGAAAAGAAAAGAAAAAAAAATTGGGAACAGAGTAAAAGAACACAATAAGCTTCAATGTCCTGTGAGAAGCTGCCTGACATGTATCTAATTGGTATTCCAAAAAGAGGAAAAAAAAATTACAGAATTCTTAAAGAACTAATGGCCCCAACATGTCCAAATTTGATGAATTCCATAAACTCAAGTTCTGTGAACTGGCAGGATAAACATTAACACACAGAGACACAATAATACAGGAAATTATATGTAAAATTGCCAAAAGCCAGTTTATTCAAAGAAAAAATTTAAAAGCAGCCAACAGAAAAGAAACACTTGCTACGAACAGATCTAAAGCTGCATAAACCAGAAATTGTAAACAAAGTGTAGAAAGAAAAATATGTCAACTAAAAATTCTGTATCTAGTGGAAACATTCATTTTGAAAGCAGTATACTTTTTCAGACTAATAAAAGCTGAAAGAACCAATCTCTGTAGCATGAACTTATATTTTGTCTCAGCTATCCAAGAGACTGAGACAGAAAGATATGTAAGTTCAGGGATATATTGGGTCACTTAGTGAGACCTTGTCTCAAAATAAAAAGGGCTGGGATTATAGTTCAGTGGTAGAGTGTCTGGCATGTATGAGGCCTTAGTTTGAATCTCCAATATGACCACATACGTATGTACATACATACCTAAAAGAATTTGATCTAACATTTGCTTTTAAAGGACATTCTCGGGCAAAAAGAAAGTGATATCAAATGAAATGTCCATCTGCATAAAGAATTGAAGGGTACTGGAGAAAGCACAAGTATGAATTTTAGGAGATTTCTGAGATTCATTCAGTGATTAAGATCAGCATTCTGATAGAAATAAAAAATAAAAGGTCTTCTGGCCTAATTCCTTGTCTGCAGACAGACAAATTAAAACTTCCTGAGTAAATATTGTGACTTTATTTAATTGATTGGTTATTAGTTTAGTGTTTATTTTTAAGTCTTCAGAATATATGTTTCATAATCCTTAGAGTTTTTATGTGACTTATAAAACTGTCATGTTGCTTTATGTTCATGGAAAATATTGAGATCTGTTGATTTTCTTTATGAACTCTTTTGTCATTTATCAGTAATAATATATTCTTATGTTTTTCATGATTGATAAAATTTCTAAATATTTTAAGAATCTAAAAGATACTAGTTGTCTGTCAATCAAATATTCCCAATAATTTAGGTCTCAGTATATTTATTTTTCCCAGAGTCCTAGAATATGTTTTAAATGAGTTTAAAGTTCAGTGTTTGACACAATAAAAATAATGTTAGTAACTTAACTTACCTCAACGTCTCTCTGTAGTGATGAATATCAGTTTCAGAATGCTTTGGTTTTTATTACACTATTTTGTTAATTTCCTTTGTTTAGAAATCTTGGTTTTCCTTCGATTTCTGCACACTCTCCCTTCCCCCCCCTTTTTTATTTTTAATTAATACCCTATTGGAATCCATTAAACATTAGACAGAGCATTTTAGTGCTACATAACAGGTGGTATTTGAAACTGTAGAGTATGTTACAAATGTTATAATTTTTATTCTGATGCTAGATAATATGAATATTTTCCACTGAAGTAGAGCTTTTTTACAAAGTACATTGCTGAAGAAAAAATACTAAAGAAGTATTATGAGTCTTCATACAAGATTAAACAGATTATTCATACAAGATTAATTTTTGGTTATGATTCTTAGAGCCAAATTAGAAATGCAACTAAAACGGAAGGTAAACTAGAAGAGGACTAAAAATACAGCTACAGAATTTGGTGTAACTACAAGTTTTATGTAAGGATTGTTTCAATTGCTGATGCTGTGAAGTAGAGTAATTGGCTACAATCTATGTAAGTTACTTAACAACTGAAGCCAAAGTAAAAATATGTAGTGTATAGTCTGTTCATGAATGAATTTGCACTGCGTATCATAATAACAGAATTGGAGATGAGCGTCAGTATTTTAGTTAAAAATGGTAAAATGTTTATGGCTTTTTTTCCACCACCCTTTCCTAGGTCCTTAGTGGCTTTGTCATTAATATTGTCCATGCTCCTCTTTAAACCTGCTCCAATTTATATCTTGGATGAGGTAGATGCAGCTTTGGATCTTTCTCATACCCAGAATATTGGACAGATGTTGCGAACTCATTTCACACATTCTCAGGTAAGAACTATTAAAAATCAGTAGACTTTTCAATAGAGTGTTTTTCTAAACTATTCTTTGCCACTAGTCAGTGTTAGTAAGATATTTAGATTAGGCTGGGGATGAAGCTCAGTAGTGGAAGGGTTTCCCTGAGTTCAATCCCCAGTGTGGCAAAAAAGAAAAAGATACATTAGGATTGAGAATACAGAAGCATTATTTATTTATGTAGGTAGACTATGTTCCAATGGTTATAGAAGGAAAAAGTGTCTCCATTTTAAAATCACCAGGCATTAAAATTGTTGGTTGTAGCATGAGAATCCAATTTAGAATTGATTTAATGTAATTGTTTTCTCAGACTAGTGGCCATAAGGCTGGCTACACAGTCAAAGCAATTTTTTTAGTGGTATATTTTCAGATATCAAAAAATTATGTGTACTCAAAGGGACCACTTTCGTTTCTCCTGACTAAAAGGTAGAAAAAGCCTCTTGAAGATAAAAAGAGTTGGTTTTAGTGTACTATTGTTATTGATCCACTTTCACTACATAAATTACGCATTGTACAACTCCAAATCTTCATTCAACCATAGTTACTATATAGTGTGTTCAGATTTTTGGCAGATAATATTAAAGTGGTATCTTAATTAAATAAAGATTCTATTTAGGCTAGGGATAGTAATTGGTAATCTCATTTGGTATTACTAACAGAAAATTATTTCACTAAGGCAATTAGAGCTAGTAGCAAAACAGTGAATGCTGGCTACACTAGTTAGCAACAAACATTCAAACACCAAGAAGTAGTAAATTTGAGTGACAAAATATGCAAGGTAAAATTAGGAGATTTTTAAACCACATATGGACATCCATTTTGGTGTGTAATACTATGACTGCTTGCTACTCGGACTTGCGTATGTACATTTTCTCGGAGTACACTATTGATAGAAGTAAGAATGACATCCAGAAAATTTACAGCCCAGTAAAAAGGAGTCAGTACTTCAAAAATGTTACCAAAAAATTTTATACTGTTTTTCTTTTTCTCTTAAGTTCATTGTGGTATCCCTAAAAGAAGGTATGTTCAACAATGCAAATGTTCTTTTCAAAACCAAGTTTGTGGATGGAGTTTCTACAGTATCCAGATTTACTCAAAGTCAGAATGGAAGGATTCCAAAGGAACCAAAATCCAAAGCAAAAGGACCCAAATGAGCATATGGTGGAAGTTTAAAGTACAAACTTACTTATTCCTGCACCTTGACATTTTTTTTTTAATATAGTCTTTCAAGAACTTGGAACCTAATTTTTTAATATAATAATAATGCTATTCTGTTACCTAACTACTGTTTTCTCTTCCTTTGTATTATCTATTGTAAATGAACATAGATTCTTTTCTGTTAATTAGTGTAACTATGGTCCAGTTACTGTGGTTATGGTTTTTTGTATATCAACAAAATTTTTTCTTATGCAGATCTTTTATGTATTAGATGGTCTGGTATACCTGGTTGGTGATGTGTGTAGAAGAAAAAAATGCAGAGAAACAGAAGAAATTAAAAATAGGGTAAATGTAGCTGATAGTCAGCTTTTAATTAGTTTAATTCTTAAAGAAAGATTATGTATTTTCTGTTGCTAATAAAATCATCTAGGTAAGGAAGAATTATAAAGCAAGCAGCTGGATGAACAAAGGGAACACGAAGAAAGCTAATATACATGTACTGAGGTATTGCAAGTTAGTCCCTTGAGGACACAGTGCCAGATTCTGTGATGGGAAAAGATCTTAAGATTTCCCATTTTAATGTTGTTGGAATATCATGTTTCTATATGAATTATTGGTCTCTGCAACCTTGATTCCTTTGTTGTTTTAAAGCTTTGTGAATATTTTATAGAGATTTCAGAAGAAGTATGCTGCATGGTGCTCTCTGGGTTTATTTGGTCTCAATATTTAAAGCTTTTCGTCAACCTTTTCATAATCTAATCAATAAACTATCAGTGACTGAGAATGTAGGGCCCAGGAGACTAAAAATTTTTCTTCAGTCTGATAAGCATATAGATTGATCTATTAACAAAATAACTTGAAAGTGTAATGACTATTATAATTATTGGTACAGTTTGCTATCCATTACAAAGTGGTGTAATTTATCAAACACCATAAGAATAGTATTTGTAGCTTTTGTTTTCTCTAGGTACGTCATTAAAATAGTGTGTTTATCACCTGAATCCTAAAAGTTCTGATTTGGTCTAATCTGATCTTGGATGTGTTATTTTGTCATATCCCTTCCTCATACCTGACTCTTAGTTCCTAAATGTCGTAAACATCCTTTCTCTAATGTATGCTCATACCTCTTGGCTCTAGGATTGACATTTCTCAGTCTTCATTTGCCATACCTATCTGTTATGTAATACCTGAATAATTGCTATTGTGGGACAGATTGGAATGAATTTAATCTAGAATTAGTTCTGTCTGCTGTGGAAGGGAAAAGAGATACAGCAATAAATGAGTTATAGGAAGTCCAATGTCATAGAAGGCAGACCTATAGTTGTTTGCTTGCTTTCAAAATTATTGCAGTTGTTCACCAGAACTGTTGTATGCATGTACATAATTACCAATAAAGTATAACACAGATTTGGTCACAGACTAATCAATACTGGCAGATAATTTCAGTATTTCTGATCAGGCATTTACAAAATGATATTTGCTGTTTTAGCCAGCATTTTAAAAATAATTCTGAGCATGAACATTTTGCCATATGTACTAATTTCCTTTTCTCTGCTGCAAATTTTCTGTTTGTATGCTTTTTTAATTTTTGTCTTACATATAATCTTGCTCTTTGATGAAAAACTCTAGAACATGTATTAAATTTTTGTGTGTAGTACTGTTGTTATTCTTTGGAGGGTATATGGGTAAGAGAAATAGGGACATTTCACATATCAGTAATATCATTTAACCCCAAGTGTTTTCTGGATTTATCAGATAGCGTTTTGACTTATATGTATTTTCATATTTAATCCCTTTAATAACTCAGTAAGGTAAGTACTATTGTCAGCATTATACAATTGAGGAAATTAAATTGAGCAGAGGGGAAGCTTGCTCACAGTGTACAGTGAGTGGCAGAGCCAAGATAGAATTTGTGGCAGTTGTTCTCCAGAACCAATGAATGCACAGGTTGAAACTCCTTTATCCAAATGCTTGGCACTAGAAGTGTTGCAGAATTCACAGTTTTTAGATTTTGGCATATTTACAAAGATTTTACTAACTTAGCATCCCTAATCCCCATACCCAAACACTATGAAATGCAAAACCTGTGTACGTCCTGACACACACTCAAAAGTTTCAGGTTTTGAAGCCAGGCATGTTGGGCTGTGTCTGTAATCGCAACACTTGGAAGGCTGATACAGAAGGATCACTGCAAGTTTTGAGGCCAGCCTGGGCTACAAAGTGAGTTCAGGGCCAGCCTGAGCTGCATACTGAAACCCTGTCTCAAAAAAGAAGGAAAAAAAATTTTCAGATTTTGAATTTTCAGACTGGGAGTGTTAAACCTGCACTACCATGCTGACAGCTTGAACATTTATATTGTACAAAATAAATTTAATAAGTGAGTTAATTATATGAGCAATATGCAAAATATGTGAATACAATTTTCATGAGCCTCACATTTGAAAAAAAATTTTTTTTGCCATTGTTTGGCATTTTAAATAAGCTAATAGAAAATGCAAAGCAAAAACTTGGAAAATTCCCTTCTGATATGGTGGAGTTGACTGTGCAAGATCTCTGGATACTGAACAAAAAAGCAGGAAGACTGTGATCAGAAGATGAAATTTGCAGAAAAAGACAAACACAAGCTTGGTTTAATGTTTTGCACTTTTGACCTAATTACCAGCAATATAGTCATGATGCACCTATGGGGACAGCTAAAATTGCAGTAGAAAGTCTGCTGTCTTAACTGGCAAACAAAAAGATGGGGTCTGAGATAAGCACAGTTTCTAGAAATTGCAGGAGAAATCTCAGAATGGAGAGCCAAATGAAGGGGTCTCCCACATTTGATATATTTGATAGCCTAACTAATCAGCTGGCCCCTGAAATATACAAAGACAGAACATGACAAAGATAAACCTGAATACTAGTTAAAATAATGACGGATTGTAATCAGTAATCTATTAGAAGAAGATTCTAACATGAACTGAACTTAGTGTCAGTTTGTATACAGGTGACTGAGTATTTTGTAGCTAGAATGAAGGGATAAGGGTTGGATGAAGACTCAGTCCTGGAAGTAAAAACCTACAACAAAAAGTAGAAGGGTAGTGGAGTGGTCCATATGAATCCATTTGTGTTTGCAACAAGCTCTTAGCCTTTCACTGAGTCCAAGACATAGCTCAAATTTCTTTCAGTGCTACTGGAACAAACATTCTTTTTGCAGTGTTGAGTTAGATACTTTAAGGAGACTGTGTATTTTGGTGGCCCTATAACCAGTCAGAGATATTAAAAACAAACTTTTTAATCCAGATTCCTATATCAAACTCATTTCCACCACCAATTTAGAAGACATTCTTATTCCTACTGTCAATTTGTATGTTTATAGTTGAGAGGAAAGAACCCAGCTTTAGAGAAAATAGATGTGCCTGGGGTTTACAGTATCTCACTGAAACTACTGAAACCATTATTTATTGAGGCTTAAGTAAATCTTCAGAATTTTCTCTCCCCTCATAATCTGTGACATTTTCAGCAACTGCTGGTTACAACTGATTTCAGGGTACATAGAAGCATTATTTTCTTGTTAGGTAGGTATGATTTTTCTTGTTAGGTATGATGTCTCGGATTCACTATTTTTACCAAAACGTAGCAAGAATTGTTAGAATTTAGTCTTTGTTAGCTGTAATGACACCATGTTATTCTGATGGTGTTTTTATGCAAGAGCAAGTCAGTGGCACTAAAGAGACTGACTGGCCAGACACCATTCAACTGAATAATTGTCACAGATGATGGTAAGCGGTGGTATGTCTGTAGAATGAATATTTGAAGTTATGTTGCATGTAGATACATAAGCATGGAATTGAGAGGAGCCAAGTGACTTAAGTTTCTGTCACTCTTTGTCAGTGACATTTCTGTTTATTATGGTATTCTAGTTCATACAAAAAATATTTGTGTAAATATGAACAGGTAAAACACTGAAATAGGTTGGTGTAGTATTTAGCCCTAATGTATATGTCTCCTATCTTACAGAGCCAATAACAAAACCAAACAACCCCCCCCACCAAAAAATACAGATTCAGTTGTTATTACTACTCTGTCAGAAAGGTGTGATAGGAATGCACAGGAATTCTGGGTTCGTGATTTAGCTGCAGTAATGGTGAAAGCTTTTAGAGCTTTCAGTAATACAGACAGCCTGCTGTGGCATGCGTCCCATAGATTTCCACCACTGGTTTAGTGTGGTGCAGCGTGTCCTAATAATGATAACTAAAAACAAAGTAGCTATGAAAGTTAACTCAGATTTTTAATTCATTCTGTATCTATGTAAGTCCTGTGAAGTGCAGTCTCTGTTAGCTGTTTAAGGAAACTGGGGCTGTATTTTTTCCCTGTTGGAGGTTAGGAGGGTAGAGTACGTTGTAGTAGGCTTTGTATTGGGGAAGAGAGGAACTGAAACATAGTCAAACTGACAACATTATCGTAGTTACCTAATACATTATTGTTGGATGGATATTTGAAGGAATGCAAAAACGATTGCAGAAACAATGGTGGTGCTGTTTCACTAAAGAAACCATAATGGAGCTTGGTCTTGCTGGACAGGTTAGAGTTTGCCTGATGACTTGTGATGAAGTAAAAGTTAGCATCCTTCCATCAGAACTGTATTGCAATTGTTAATTCAAGTATTCATTGAAGCACTTACTGCCTTACTACAACAAACTGCTAAGTGAGCCAACACTAGGATAAATGAAGTTGTTATCCTGAAAGAACTTAGAATCTATTTCAGGGATTTCTTTCTGACTTCTCCACAAATCTGGAGATAGCCCACTTCTTAGCATACAGCTGATTCTCAGGAAATGAAATGCATGAATTCTCTTTGCATTCCTGAAAAGTAACCTTATTTTTCCCTTTAACTCAATTCGTCTTTGTAACATCAGTACAAAGCTTGTCACTATAGCCTTTTTTAAAAAAATTACCTGGTCAGTAGAAACTAGCACAGTGGAGTGGTAACATTTTACAGTGAGACTATGTAAGAATTCTGAGAGCACCTAAATAAAAGAGTCCAAGTGGCCCACACTTGGCCCAGCCATGGATAACAAAGAGTAGTATAAATGACATCTTTCAACAAAGGATGAACTTGATAAAATGTAGTATGCAGAAATGATTGTATTTTAAACTCTGATACTATAAAGCAGCATGCCAATTTTACAAACACTTTTCACATAATCCTAGCAACTATTGTGTAAAATGATAGTAGTTATTTTAATTTTATAACAAACGCTATATCATAGGCTGATGAAACAACTTGCTCAGAATGACAGAGGCAAAAGAAGAAACTGATAATTACTGGAAGTAAAGTTTTTTTATTGTAAAAAACTGGAGCATCACCAAGGTCAGTTTTATTATAATGCATTTAAAAATCTGTGAGTTGTGCATTGAACATACATGCTATTGTATGTGAATTTACATGAAATGCAAATACATTAAAATTTTTTTCCCTAGGAAGCAGTTTATTCTAAAACAAGACTAAACTTAAAATTTCGAGGATTGTTTCAGTTAGGAAGAAAAATAAGAGATCATTACACTTTTTGTGAAAATGCCAAACAATTGCATTTATTCATAAGTAGATCAAATGAACTATTTCTCAAGCAGTACATTAAAGTCCTTGTTACACTGTGCATGGTGGCCCATGCCTGTAATCCTAGTCTTTGGAGACTCAGGGTGATAGCCATGAGTTCAAGGCCAGCCTGGGCTACATAGCTGAGTTTAAGGCCATAGTGAGAACCTATCTCAAAAAAAAAAAGTCCTTGTTAAGTAAATAAAATCATTTAATGCATAAGAAAAACAAAACTACAGGATAGTTCAAAACCAACCAAGTAAGATTAATAAGGAAGAACTTCATTATTTCTTACTGGTTTTTTAGTTTTCTTAAATGTCATGACCCTAATTTATCCAAAGAGTAATGAGTAATATTCAATATTTTTATGATGTTCACAAAAATAATTTTTTTTATTTAAGAGAAAAAAGACACAGAAGAGAAAAAAGCAAAAGAGAAACAACAACAAATCCAATGAAATAACACTATAGGTTTACAAAATGAGATGATTGGAATTTGATAGTGGTTGTAATATTCCATATCATTACCTTCAAAGGGGTTGTTTAGATTAACAGATATAGACATGTAAAATTGATCTAATCATATGAGTATTAACTGTTCTTTTTCAATAACTAATGCATTTAGTAGTATAGTAATTTTAACTATCTTATATATACCTATATACAAATTTATGTCTTTTTCCTTTTCCCTTCCTTCTTTCATCCTTTCCCCTTATAATACCTCTTGTTATCTTCAAACTAACTGCCCATACCATCAGGCATAATATAATCAAACAAAATAGTACAAAATAAATCCAATAAAAAACAAAACAATGGAAGCAATACATGGTAAAACAACACTGGTTACTATAATGCCTCATGTTATCTTCTAAGCAGTTGCTTATGTCATCAATCATAATACAATCAAACAAACCAAAATACGATAAAATCACTCAAAACA
The DNA here is from genome assembly GCA_004363535.1 of Dasyprocta punctata. Taxonomy (NCBI): domain Eukaryota; kingdom Metazoa; phylum Chordata; class Mammalia; order Rodentia; family Dasyproctidae; genus Dasyprocta; species Dasyprocta punctata. Next base: position 29,479 of record RJWM01002971.1, on the reverse strand, counting down.
AAACAATGAAAGCAATATAGAGTTTCAAAACAAGGTGATCAGATATCAATAATGGCTAGCATAATGCGTTTTGTTATCTTTGAAATAGCTGTCTATGCCATCAAATATAATAAAAGTAGGCAAATCGAAGTAGAATAAGACCAAACTAAGCAGCTTAATGAAAACAATACAGGACTCAAATCCTAATGATAGATTAATAATGGCCACTGCCTGCCCTTTGTAGACACTTCCTCCCCTCTCATTTTTACAATATGTATTGTGTATTTTGAATCTTACTAACTCCTTTAGTACTAGGGACATAATATGATGTTCACCCATGTGGTTCTGGGTCATTTCATCCATGAACATGATCTTAAGTTGTATCCTTTTACCTACAAGAGGCTTGAGGTTATTTTTCTTTATAGCTGAGTAGCTTTCCATTGGATAAAAATGCTGTATCTTTCTTGTCCACTATGTAGCTAATGGGGAAGCTACCCCCATTTCTTTCTGGTTCCCTGTCACATACAGCATTGTTCTCTCTCCTTGGACTTTCAGTCTATGAACCCCCTTTTGAGTTTAATGTGTTTCTTGTGTAAAGCATATTGGTGGATCCTATCTCCTGATCCACTCTGCCTGTGTTTCTTTCCATTGGTGGATTGAGGCCGTCTATGTTAATGGTTAAGGCCAACATGTACTGCCTCATCTCTGCCATGCTATTTTCCTGCCATTGGCTGCCTACTTTTCCTCTGTATTCAATTGTCTGCCCCACTTGGTGAAATCCCTCTGCCACTGTTTCTGGTGCTGTGGTCTTTTTTATCTCTCTCTAAAATGTCCTTCAGTATTCTTTGTAGGGTTGACTTGGTGGTCATAAATTCCTTCAGTTGTTCTTTGTCATGGAAGTATCTTGTTTCTCTGTTAATTTTGAAAGATAGTTTTGCAGGGTACATCAATCTGGATTGGAAGTTGTTTTCTTTCAGGGCTTGAAATACTTCACTCCAAGCTGTTCTTGACCAAATGGTTTGTGTTGAGAAGTCTGTCATGATTCTGATGGGTTTTCCTTTGTAGGTGATCTGTTTCTTTTCTCTCACAGCTTTTAATATTCTGTTCTTGTGTTGAATTTCTGGGATCTTGATTATTATATGTCTGGGTGTAGATTTATTTTGGTTATGGTTAGCTGGAGTTCTATGCTTCACTTATCTGAAAGTCACTTCCTTTTCCCATGCTTGGGAAGTTTTCTGAAATATTTCTGTAAATAGACTTTTAATGTCATTTGTATTGACTCCTGCTTTTTCACTCACACCTTTTATTCTTAAGTTATGCTTCTTTGGGTTTTCTTGCAGCCATTAGATTGTTACTTCCAGGCTCTTTGTTATTTTTAAGAGATCTTTCCTTTCACGATCACAAGCTGCAAACCTGTCTTCAAGGTTTGAAAGTCTATCTTCAGTTTCTTTCAAGTGGTTTTGTCAGTTTTCACTGGAGTTTTTGATTTCCTGTTTATCTCTTTGAATCTGTTTCATGTATTCTAAATCTTTTTTGTATTGATCATTCCAGGTTTCCCTCATTTTCCTATGCTCCATTTTTTCATCTATGTCTCCTTTAGAGATGCCTGGCAATTCTTTTATTGTTTTTCATTTCTTCTTTTAGTTGAGTTAGTATTTCTGTTCTAATTTCTTTTATAGCCTTGTGAAGTCGTTTCTTTACTTCATTGCCATCACCTCAGAATCTTCAGCTGTGGGACTCCCGATCTCTTCTGCATTTGCATCTCCTGGACTTGCTCTGCTTAGATTGGAGGCCAGAGACTGCCTTTTGCTTCTTTATCTTGACATATTCCTGGGTTCTTCTGGACAAATGGGTACCGGAGACCCAGGCACTCCTCGCATTGGCTGCAGTTTCTCTGAAGTGAGACTGTTTGGTTCTTCTAACCAGATGATTATGGATATCTGATAGTTGCCACTGAGTGTGCTGGTGCAGGGCTGTCTGCTGCTTTTCCCCAGTCTGTGTTGACTCCCAGATGACTGGTGGGTTGTGTGCAGGGGTGGGGCAGCCACCTGCAAACCTGGGCTGGTCACCAGCGCAATTCTCCACTACTGCCCCTGGAGCACGCATGGAACTGCCGCCTCCAGATGAAGCCAGTCACCCACAGGGACCCCCCCATAGTGGCCCCCAGAATGCACACAGGGGCAGGGCTCAATCGGAGCAATTTCCATGGGTCTGTGCCCAGCTAGGAGCTGCTGGAGGAAGCCAGGAGCAGCTCTGGCCCCGGGCCCATCCATCCTGACTCCAAAATGGCTCCCAGCAAATCTCTCCCGCAGAAGGAGAAAGTCCCCTGCACTCACCATCAGCCAGTTCAGTCCTCCAGGTCTGCTCCCTGTGTCCACTTCCACTCTCCTCCAATGCTGCCTCTCTCGGCAGAGGCCTCCAGGGTTGCTGCCACTGCTGCAGCATCTCGATCGTGTGTCTCCAGGTTCCAGCAGCTCCTCTCACACAGTGGGTCCAGCTCTGGGCAGAGGCGCCACCAGCTACTGCCTTCTTCATTTAAGTTTTGTTGTTGTTGTTTTTACTCTTTCTGTAGGCTTCAATTCTCATTTTAGATTCTTCCTGGGTCCAGGGGTCCCACTTCCTTCCTTCTTGTCTTCCCAATGTTGCTATATTCCAGCATCTGGACAGTCTCTCTCAGGGAGGCTATTTACTCTGCTGCTTACTGTTCCACCATCTTGTCTTTCTCCACAAAAACTAATGTCTAAATTCTTCAAATTTCAGCTTTTGAGTTTGTAGTTCTAATAAAGTTGGAGTAAACTACTCTGTTGTTTCCCTATTGCTTGTTAAAACTAAAGTCCTTGGAAAAAATATATAATACCACTGTCAGAACTCTGAGAAATGAATTTAAAAAAGGAATATTTGGAAGGGAAATGAATGACCTATATAGTCAAGTTTCTTGGGATTTTTTGTTTGTTTGTTTTTTTCTCCTGTGTTTCTAGGTCATGGGGTATCCCATATCAGCAAGTGTAGACAAGAAAAAAAGTGTCCAAGATATTCTCTCCTCTGGCCAGAAGTAGAAAGGAGGCCCTCGAATAATTGTGGAGAAAATTCCAGGTTTTAGAAGAATTCTCTAAGTTCATCTCTATGAAAGGCCAATCGAAGCAGCACTTGTGTAAAAGTGATGCTTTTTAGGTAGCCACCCAGGTACCAAAAACTCTCTTTGACCAGAAATAAGTTGAAAAGAAAGTCTCTGTGGTCCAGAAAGTGTGGGAGAAATTCCCATTTTTCTCACCACTGTGTTTCTAATGTAGGCCCTGTCAGCCAAAGTATAGTGATAACTTTGTCGTCAAACTCAGTTGACTCCAGGTTTGTGTTTAAACACCGCAAAATTTGAGAACTGCTCATATTTTTTTCATAAAAAATAATGGAAAACCAAATAATTGGTTCTGAGACCCCAAAAGCACTCTGTTCTCCTCACTGAGAGTTGCGCTTAGCCTGGATCATCACCCCTTTATGTCTGCAGCAAGATGTGACTCGTGACTCACTCTCCACCCATACAGGATTTTCAAGTCAGATTTTTGGTTCAACTATCAAGTGAAGTTACAAACACTGGGCAGGTTGTTTTTGTTTGTTTGTTTTTAAACTTTGCTGTTCAAATAGTGGAAAGTTTGAATTTGGAGCCATGCAGCAACCAAGGTACCACTGTGTGATAGCATGGGGCATCTTACTGCCTCAAGAAAGAATCTCCCAGAGATAGAGTGTGGAGATATGAGGAAAGATTTGTAGTGATTTTGTAAGTTTCCATGCCCACCCTCTATAAACAGCACATGGACGATATTGTGGTTTACTATCATATAAATAAGTTAAAACACTGGCACAAATAACACTAAGTTTTGGAAACTAAATTGATACCTCAACTGTAGTCCACAGAAGACAGTTTAAAACTTTTACTTGAGTCTAATGAGGTCAATCCTGATTGCTGATAGGATAGTGTTATTCTCTGAGGTACAGGATAAAACCTAAGCCTCAAAAAATTCTAGGTAATTGCATGATAGACAACAAAGTCTCAACTTGAAGATGTTAGAAAATCTTCAGATGCTAAGGTAACCCACATGCTTGAATTTTGAAACACTAAAGCAGAAATTCTATCTGTGCTCTATGAAGTGAGTAGAAACTATGAAAAGGAAACAAATGGATGTTACAGAAGTGAAAAATGAATGTAAAAATTTAAAATTCACTGATTGATAAAATGAATGTAACAATCATTAACGAGGATAAACTAATTTTCTAATATTAAAGAAAAAGATTTTTAAAAATGAACAAAACCCAAGGAACCTCTGAGTAATATTTTTTAAAGTTAATATTTGTCAGTGGAATCTTAGATGAGAGATCAGAGTATAAAACTTATTTTAAGAAAGAATATCTTAAGTCTTCCAATATTCAGAAAAAGACATAGTTGAATAGATAAAAAAGAAAAATTGTGCAAAACCCGAACAAGGTAAATCTGAAGAAAACTACGTTCTGATATAAACAGGAAAACAGTTGAAATCAGCCAGAGGAAAGCAAAGTACTGATTTGAGTTACGTCAGATTTCTTTGAACTCATAGGTGGCAGAAAACATAAGAACAAAAGAGGGAGCAGGAGAGAGTGAGGGAGAAGAATGGAGTGACTGACCAACAAACACCAACCCAGAATTCTCTCTCCAGAGGAAATAGCTTTCAGACAAAATAAAATGAATAGAATTTGTCTCCAGCAGACATTTCCTGAAAGGAGGAAGTGGTGTAGTCAGAAGGATCATATGAAAATGTAACTGGAAAGCAAAAGTAAGATCGTTTGAAGATTTTTTCGTGCATTTCAGTTCTCAACCCTGCGTATTCTCCAGAGCAACCCCCTACCCCCACCCAGTAACAGCTTCCAAGTCTTGGTCATGGCCAAAATGATAAAAGGAGCATATTGTTCAATGAAATAAGCATGTTTAATAGGAATAATGTTACATAGAGGGATAATATCTAGACTTTTAAATTTTATTTAGAACCCCTATGTTAAAAAAAAAAACTAAAAATTCGATTTGTCCTTGTATTAGGAGAATTTAAGGAGGTAGGACTTGTTTCACTATTTTTTTATCTTAGTCTGTCTTCAATTTCTTTCTTGTTTGTATCCTTTCTTCCTCTTCTTCCACTCTCTTCTTTCTCTGTTTCATATATATAACAATAAAATTAAGATAAAGAGATCCATATAGCCATATAGGATTCCACATTTTACCTGAAGAGGAAAATATTAACTGTAAGTAGAATGAAAAATTAGTTATGTGTATTTTAATTATACAGCAATCACTAAGAAAAACCAAAGTTGTAAGTCAAAAAAGCCACAGGCAAATTAATAAAAGGGAATACTGAAACATTCACATAATCAGAGCTTGAATGTTTTAATATTCTCTTTTATTTGCCTGTGGCTTTTTTCACTTAAGACTTTAGTTTTTGTTAGTGATTGCTGTACATATTAAAATATACATAACTAATTAGATAAACTGTGATATGTATGCACAACGGAGTACTACCGTACCATTAAGAAATATAATTTTGAGTCATTTATAGGAAAATGGATGTACCTTGGGGCACTAATGTTAAGAAAAGTGAATGAGATACACAGGTTAAATATCACATGGTTTCTCTTATGTGAAAAGCCCAAAATATAAATAAGGCACAAAATAAGAAATAACAAGTAGGGAGATAGATCCTTTCATATGGGAAAGGGATCAAGAGGTGGATGGAGTGGAGGAGAGAAAAGGGATGAAAAAATTAACATGTGTTACGTACATGTATCAACTCCTCACAAGGGACGTAATTATTATGTACTGTTAGCGTGTACTAATAAAAAAAAACCTGAGAAAAATACAAAGAATAAAGAGCAAAACAAAATGGTAAACCAAAACCCAAACATCAATGATTACATGAAACAAAATGGTCTAAGCACAGTCAACTAAAAGACAAAGTTTTTCAGATTGGGTTAACAGACAACTCAACCATATGCTGGGAAAATTTTGTACTAGAATAAATAACCAAATGTATGGTGAATAATGAACACAGCATCTGAGTTATGTTGATACATGGAGACCAAAGTGTTAAAATGAGGGTACTTGAAGGTTAGCTGAGAAATGAAAGCTAGTTCACAAGGTGCATAACCTACATCGTGGTGATTTCTCTAGTTCCAAATAGAATCAGAATAAACATCCTTGGAAATGCTATAACACCTACATGGGATCATTGCCCTGTGACATTCAAAACTCTCATACCATGAAATTCCAAATAAAAGACTATCATATTGTAAAGGTCTATTTTAGACATCAAGACAAAAATAATTCCATATCCTGTAGAGTAGGCCAAATTAGTCCCATTGTTTATGTACATAATACTGACTTGGCAGTCCCTGCCATTTTTAAAAATAATTAAATAAATAAATAAAACCACCAGATGGATTTTGGAAAAATGGATTACAGTAAACTAATCCAGGAGTAGCCTCAGTGGCAACCATGTCAGATAAATTATCATTAAGAATATTAAAAATAGCCCTCATTAAATGAAATACAGTTACTGATTTATCAAATGTATTCTTTCTCTTCACTCAAGGGATCAGAAATAGTTTTTTAATTCAGATAGAACAGACAACGTTGTATATTTGTATTTTAGCTCTAGAATTAGGTTAATTTGTCCTGAAATAATATGAATAGGTCTGGACCATGTAAATATCTTCAAGAATATGATATTAATCCTTTGTAACAATAGAATCATGCTAATTGTGCTAAATGAGGAAGAAATGACTTGCATATCAAAGACCTTGTTAAGGCTGGAGATACAGCTCAATAGCAAAGCACCTGCCTGGCAAGCACAAGGTTATGAGTTCAATTCCCGGTCCAAAATAAAAAGCAAAGACCTTGTTAAGACATGCTCCAAAAGATAGGCTCTAAACTCTACAAGTAGGAATATCATGTCTGTACAATCCAGTGGTCCAGTGGTCACAGGCATTCCAGGATATCCCCTATGAAATAAAAGATTAATGATTACATCTTGCATTCCTATCCCAAACAGGAAAATAATGCTCCCTAGGGCTAACAGAATAATGTGTTAAGCCACATACCAATGTGATGCAGAAGCTTCAACTGGTGCACAAAACAAGAAAAGCTCCACTGAGGTGAAGCAGCTTTGCACCTGGGAACATATTACTAGGTAGACCTATAGTATAAATAGCAGTTGTGGGAAAAGATACCATGTGGATTTATGACTAGCCCCAGTGAAATGTTCAAAACCCAGACCCCTACAGAAATTCATGCTCTCTATAGCAGAGACTTCAACATCTGAAAAGCAACTGGTCTGCTGCCTCACAGGCCTCATAGAGATGCAGCATCTAAGTTACCATAAAGCCTCAGCTGCCCATGTGTAGCTTTGTTTTGTCAAACTCACGAAGTCATAAGTCAGTTGCACCCCGAGATAACACATTTTAATGAAAGTGGTAAATTAAGAATGAACCACAATACTGACCCAATTCTGGACATCTCTGAAGGAGTATTCACACTCTAGAACAACTTCTGGAGTCAACTGTCACTATTATTGGTCCTGCAGAAATTGTTCCTAAGAATTAAGCATTCATTAAACTAAACTCATCTTTAAAATCAGGTCCTAGAGGAACCCAACCAGGAACAATATTTTACACTCAATTTGAACTGTTATTTGTTAAGTTATTTTTTTTTAAATAAAGCTAATGGGGTTGGAGGAACTAGGGATGTAATCCAATGGTAGAATTTTTCCTAGTGTGTGGGAGTCCTTGGGTTCAAGCCACAAAATAAATAAATAAAAAATTTTATCTTAAGGTAATTTCATGTCATTATTATCCTATTCTGTGAAATAGAGAAATATTTTGGAAAGAAACATCACAAACTATCTAACCAGTCTTCTGCTAATGCATTAACACTTTTTCCCCTATAGTGTTCTCGACTTCAGCATGTTTGAACATTATTTTCAATGGCATCTAGATTACATAGTAAGCAAAATTCTAATGTGTACATTGCCTTCTCTTATGATATGATATCTGTTTTCTGTGTCTTCTTTCCAGCTACCTTTGTTTTGTTTATATCCACTTCCACATGACAATTTCAAATAAATGACAGTATCTAGCATGTACTCTGCTGAATTTTCATGAGACTAAATAAATCCAAATCCCTTAACCATTCCTCCTAGGTTTCACGATCCTTCACCAGCATGGTTCCACCTCCCCTATGAATTATTCATTCTTTAACACAGATACAGCTCTTAATTTCTAAAGTATTCTGATATTGCTTCTGCAAAAATCTCTACAGTGTATATTAAAGCAAAAGCAAACAATATAGGATGACCAAAAAGTCAATACTTCAAGTTATTCAATCCTATTCAGATACTAATTAATTTAAAGTATCCAAGCCATTTGATTTAATCCTTCTCCATCTCAAATATAATGATTTGCCCATAAATGTTATGGTGGGAATTCTGATCCCTTTGGAGGGCTAATATGATTTATTAATGGTATCATTATTTGGTAAAACAATTTGACAAATCAGGGATTATTGGCTTTTTCATTCTTTTAGTTAGAAGTGAGCGATTGATTCTAATTCTGATTGGCACCACTATTTAGAGTATGGAGTTCAGCATTCTGTGCCTGGCTTCAAGGACAGCAAGGGGGTGAACAACTTGCCAATTTGACTGACATTTTATGCAAATAACATGAATCGATACATCTCTTACGCATGGCTCATTGAAAATTATAATTGCATATTTAAAAATGTATATGAGCCATATTTTATATGGGTAGGATGTGTTTTGTGGATCAGATAACATGACAGAAAACAGGCATCCTTACATTGCTAGGGAAATGAGGTTTCTGACTGTATTAATGCATATTTTTTAGAATGAGAAGTGTCCTCTTCGGTAAGAAATTTTAACTATTAAATTTCTGTATTTAACTGAATTCCATAGAGAGCTGCACTGCACATCCTTTGATAACCTAAATGGTAATTTAGCTTGGAACTTAGAATGATATGATGCTTATGTCATTAGGAAGAAAAATTTGCTAAATTAATTGCCACTTCCTAATTTACTCTAGGAAATTATTAATGTTAGAAAGATTAGTTGGAATAGGAGATTGATGACTTTAGTTTTCTCATGGAACACTGAAGTTGTAAAAAGAACTCAATTGATTTATTATTTTTATATTGTTTATACTTCCTATCTTAATGATAAAAATCAACATTCGGTTCTCTCAGGTTTTCTTGTTTTATGGCATACTAGGAGAATAAACTTTCTTAGAGTTTCTGTGTTCTTTGAGGAGGCTGATTAGTGTAATGAGTGTGAACAACAACTTTAAGAATCATATTGAAACCTAAGTTCCAACTCTGTTACCTATTAGCCTATGTGCTCTTAGTCTAACTTTGTTTTACTTTTATTAGCCAAATTAACTTCATCTGTAAAATTAGAATGGTAGTAATAATCACTTTGTAAAACCATAAATATTAAATGAGATATTATACTCCCCATGAGGTAAATGTTCTCAAAATGATAGCTACTCTCATTATATTTTGGATGGAATAAGTTTCAAGAATTTTGGCATAATTCAACTATTCTGAATTCAAAGGCCATTTTACCCACTACATAGCACAAAACACAATGCAGTAGAATATGTTGTGGAGAGAAAAATTTTGAGAACTCTTGAAGAGAGAGAGACCAGTATGTTTTCCTTTGGGACTTCTAAGAGAAATTCTGTAAGTGGACTAGTCTATAAATATTTGATATGAAGTTACCTCAAAATGAAAAGGAAAGGAAATGAATATTGCATTCTTACTATGCATCAAACTCTGCTATTTGTTCAGAAATCAGTGTCACTGTCATCATCACCATCATTTCCTTCATTAATAACAACAGGAGATGCCATTTAGTAATGCCTGTTTTTACCACGTACTTACTTTACATATGCTACTCAATTTAATCCCTACAATGACCTCATAAAGTATATATTATTTAGTCTAATCTATTAATGAGGAAGTCAAAGTCAAAAATGTTGGAGGAAATTGCTCCAAATCATACTGCTGGTTAATATTGGCACTAGAATTGAAACTCATGTCTATTCAACAAAGAACCTGAAAAGAAAGATTTATTCTGTTCCAGGTTGTTTTACTTCAGTTCACATTAGGATAAAACATAGACATGTGACCTTCAGAGAGGAATGAAGTGGTCACAATGAGCGGTTGGGTCATCTGCTGCCTATGTTTCAACAGATGTCAAGACCACTTCCATGACTTCACGAACTTAAACTTTATTTACTGTCTACTAGACATCACTCACACACCACATAAGTAGTCTGCCATGGAGTCCTACAATCGATACCCTTGTTGCTGTAGACCTTTGATGGCACCAGGTTTGTCCTAGTCAGTACTACAAGCTCAAGCTTGTAGCCACAAGTCTAACTGAGCACTCTGAAATTCATAAAGAGCTTCATTAGATAAGTGAAGAGCTTTGCCTCCAAGCAGTGACTGGACAGAACTCATATGTGTAGGAGAAGCTATGCCTTGTAAATTTCTCAGGTGTCTCTTCTTCGAATAGTACTTCTACTGCTGTCCTGGAATTTTTCCTCTCAATACACACAGGATGCAAATTTTACTAGCAGCAAGAACTCCAGGTTGTTTTGTGGCTCACCCGGGCTTTGTGGCTCACCCGGGCTTTCTGGAACCCATACACCAACTCTTAGGGTTGGAATGATGGTGCATTCTTGTAATCCCAGCACTTTTTAGTTGAGTCAGGAGAATGGTTGCAAGTTCAAGGCCAGCCTGAGCTACATAATGAGTTCAAAGCTAGCCTGAACCATATAGTGAAATCCTGTTTCAAAAAAAAAAAAAAAAATCCAACCCATAACTCAAAATAATATGCTAGTTAGTCTTTAGAATTTCTGCTGTGGAAATAGAACATTTATCTTATAACCAAAAATAAACATTAATCAATTTAGGTGCCAGCTAAATTTACAAACATACTCTCCAAAGCAACTTGAACTTCTGGCATGGCCTCAGTACATTTCTAATGTATTAAATTTAGAATGTTTCTATTCAAGATCAAGAATAATCAGAAGCACCAAGAAACACACAGAGATCTCACAGGGGAAATTCTGTTTAAAGAAAGTAATATATTATGGGAAAAATATCTTTTTGAAGTATTAAGAAATAGCCTGAAGCTATTAACTGGTTCCTTATCTAAGGCTCTCAGATCTCAATTGTGAAGGATACTTCATTTTGGAGGATAAAAAGAAAACATCTCAGAAGCTCTACTGAGTTCAAACGAAAGGTTGCTGACTGAGACAATAAAGGTGAATGATGCTTGTATGATGCCCAAAGCCCAGATTGAGGACCAGAGGGACTTGAGGTTTACTGATTTCAAGGCAAACCTAATAGCTTAGCCAGTGAGCTGGAAGGTCAGTGGAGACATGTAGTAAATCAGGTGCAATTAGTTCCCACTACACGATTGTGAAATTGTGGAAAAGAAAGATCTGTTTGTCAATGGCTTCCTGGGAAGCAAATTAAGCTGAAACTTACATCGTCGTATTCGCAGAGATCTCTCTATGAACCTTTATTACATTCTCACTGCTGACTCGTGTCTGGAATATTTAAAGACTGTAGTAGGCTACTAGGGAAAGAATGCTCTTTGAGGTCCATGCGGGATTCACAATGGAACTTTATATGGAAAAAAGAAAAAAAAAACCAAAACCCTGAGATAGTAAAATCTTGGAATTTTACAACTTGAACATGCCTCAAATTAAATAACCATCCTGTTTTTTGCAGTAAAGGTCATTGTAAGACAGGAAGGCATATTCCATATCACCGTTTGGTTTGGCTTGAAATCTATAGCTTTTCATTTCTATTACAGTATTTTTTGCAGTACATGATTCTGGTGATAGTATGTCGAAGGAAATAGAAGAAAAGGGTATTGTAAAGGAAAAGAAATTCAGGGTCACAGGACATGCTGGGACATTTTTCCTGTGGTCAACTACTATTGCTGCTACTATACTGTCATTTTAGCAGTAATTTATTATATGCCAATATGTTCTTATGTAACCCTGACAATATTGGTGTGAGATAGGAATGATTTCATTTTTAAATGATGAACTTTTTGATAGCTTTGCTAAAGAGGGTAAGGTAACTACTAAACCAGATTCCAACCCCCATATCTTTTAGTTACTAAATTCAGTGTGCTGCCCTTGAATATTTAAAGCTTCTGCCTTGCCAGTGGCTATGATAAGGCCCCAGTTTCATGAGGAAATTCTAGAGCCAAAATATTGATTTAGAGGTTTATTTTTAATTGAGGCAAAGATTTTAAGGACTTTATCCTCACACTGACCAACTATTGAGTATCAATTTACACCTTTGGTCAATGGTTTTTCTTAGGAATTTTAATACATGGAAAAAATGTTTTTATATTTTGTACTGCTATTGAAGTAGTTTTAGTAATTAATACTAAACCAGGAGGCCAGTGATTTATAACTGTACAAGAGTACAAATATGGATTACTAAACTCAATAGCTAAATGGAGAATTCAGCAGAAACCATTTTGGATAATTCAAATGGGAAGTGATTTTTTTTCAAATGCATATTTCCTCAGTTTAACCCAACAGTACTTGCTGGTGGTTCTTGCAGTTGTAGCTATCCTGAGATAACTTGTGTATTATAGTCCCAGCTGTACTCCTTACCAATCATCATATGCATTTCTGTTACAAGTTCTGTTTAAAAGTAACTCCAATAACAGTTTCTATATTTTATTTTCACACTGAAAACCAATCAGATTTACTTCAACTTTGAAAACAATGTTTATGTAAAATTAAATGAAAGCTGGCAGTGAGCCGTATTTTTTTTTCCATACAGGAAATGCTAAAATGAATATTGGCTTTAGCAACATTCTTCTCACTGGGGGAGAAGAAGACTTATATGAAAAATGAGGTCATTCGGGTTCATCTTCTCTATTGTGCCAATCTAAAAAAATACTTCATTGACAAAAATGCACAAATTCAAAGTACATGTTGTAATGATTTGGTAAAAATATGTATCATCCACTAAGTACTACAGTAAATTAATTAATATATCAATACAGACTTACCATTTGTGTGTGTTACGAGGACACTTAAAGTCTTTTCTCATCATGCAATAACCAAGTAAACAATACAACATCTTTAAACAGTCATCATGCTGTACATTAGATTGCCAGAATTTATTTATTATATAACAAAGTTTGTGTCCTTTAATCAACATCTCCCTATTTCCCTTACTTCCCACCCTTTAACTGCCACCATTTTAGGCTGAGTTAAATTTTGTTAGATTCATATATGAGAAAGATCATTCAGTATCATTCATTCTGTGTTTAGTTTGTTTTACTTTGCATAATGTCCTCTAGGTTAATCCATGTTATCAAAATAATAATATTAACTTCTTTATAGCATGTATATTTGTTACCTACCTATATTTCTACATATAGGTACATATCACTTTATTTATCTGTCATTGGGCACCTAAGTTGTTTTCATATCTTGTTATCAACTGGATAATGCTGTAGTAAACACAGAAGTGCAGTTAGCTCTTTTAATTCATTTCCTTTGAGTTTTTTGTTGTTACTGGGACAAAATACTAGACACCCAAAGTTAAAGCAGGAAAGGTTTATTTCAGCTCACAGTTTGTAGAGATTTTGGTCTGTAGTTGGCTGATTCCAAGGCAGAATGGCATCGCAGAGGAGAAGTAAGGCAGAGTAGACTAGAGGCAACAGCAGCAAGCAACCAGTAGCAATAGCCTTCCTTTCCCTTTTATTCCATCCAGGGAACAAGTCTATTAGATGATGCTATCCTCACCAGAGTGGGTCTCCCCATTACGTAAACCCAGAACCATGCTAAACCAGTCAGTGGACTAATCTAGTACCACATACATTTAATCTTGGTGTCACACACCCTAGATCCATCCACCTCTAAAAATTTCCACCTATGAGCACATGAGGCTTTGGTGGGAGGGATATCTAGATACAAGTCATAATGGGTATATACCAAAAAAAGGGGAATTTCTGGGTTTAAAATAGTGCTATTTTTTTAATTTTTGAGGCACCTCTATGCTGTCTTCCATAATGGCAGATTTAATTTACCTTCCAGATTTAATTTAGATTCTTTGTCCTCCAAGTCTTCACCAAAATTTGTCATCTCTTGTTTATTGGGTCATAGCTATCCTAACAGGTGTGAGTTCATAAATCATTGTGCTTTTGATTTCTATTTCCCTGATGCTTAATGGTATTGAGCACCTGCTCATGCTTTGTGGGGTATTTATATGTATTCTTTGGAAAAATGTCTATAAATTCAATACAATCAACATCAAAATGCCAGTGGTATTTTTTTAGAAATAGATTTAAAAATATTAAAGTTCATATAAAACCACAAGAACAACCTGAAGACCCAAAGCAATCTTGGGAAAGAACAACACAGTTACAGGAATCACACTAGTTGGTTTCAAGCTATATTGCAAAGCTCAAATAATTAGAAGAACATGGTACTGGCATAAACAGACACATAGATCAAGGAAATAAACTAGAGCCCACATATACATTTACTGTATTTAGAGTTAATCGATTTTTGATAAAGGTGCCAAGAACAAGCATGGATTTAGCTTGACCATAGTCATTTTGAGATAAGGCCACTATAATTTTCCCTGTGTAACCCTGATCATTTTCCCAGCAAACAATAAATAGACAAAACTATTGGAGTGGTATTTGGAGTTCACAGCAAGACCCTAATGCCAGGTATGTTTTTGACTCCTTTATTCTAGCTTGAGATAAAACATGAAGACTGGGCTTGAATGAAGTCACTTTAATCCTGTTATTAGCCCTTGTCTTCTGACCCAAATTGAGGCAGAGCAGGAATCCTGGTCTTGCTGACACCAGGATCCACACTTCTCTCAGTAAGTAGATTATATTCTGTGAAACTTAGATCTATCTGCCTCTTTGACTCAGTGTCACACATTGGGATTATTTTTTCTCAAATAAACATGCAATGGGAAAAAGTAATCTGCAAAATAAATGATGTTGGGAAAGCTGAATATCTACTTGCTAAAGAATAAAATCACACTCAGTTTTATACCATATGCAAAAACTAACTTGAGGTGAATGAAAGATTTAAATAAAAGATTCGATACTGTAAAAGTCCTGGAAGAAAACACAGAGGAAAATGTCCTTGATATTGATCTTGTAGTAATTTTTTTTAGATATGACTCCAAAAATACAAGCAATGAAAGCAAAAAATAAAGTGAGACTACATAAAATTTCTGCACACAGAAGTAAACAATGAAATGAAAAGCAACTTGCAGAATGGGAGAGAATATTTGCAAACCATACATCTGATGAAGAATTAATGTACAAAATACATAAGGAACTATACTCAGAAATGAAAGGAAAACAGATAGAAAGAAGAAAGAAAAGAAAAGAAAAGAAAAGGACAAAGGAAATGAAAAATAACTGATTGAAAATGAGCAAAGGTCCAGTTCTGCTGACTGCCTGTACACAAGGCCCATCCTCAAGTAAGAAACTGGAATTCTCATGTGTGACTATAAAAAATAAAATTTGGAAATTTGAAATCTATAGAAAACTTACCAAGAAGAAAACAAAATGTATGGGCAGCCAGACACAAGGTCCCAGCATTGCTACACTTCGGGGGTACACTCCATCTAGCCACCTGCGTCCCAGAGGTTGTAAACTCCACCCAGCCAGGCATAAGGCCCCAGTGCAACACACTGGGAGTGCATCCTCACTAGCTGCACAGAGGATCTGATATCTACCCAGGCCAGTGTCCCAGCACAATTCATCAGGGGAACACCAGGCCAGCCTCACAGATCACAGAGGTACCAAACCCAGCCCATCCCAGAGCCCCAGAGCTGCTCATCAGGAAATGATCAGCATAGCCAATGGATCTTGGAGAGTTTGAGCTCTGCCCATCAGAACACAAGGCCTCAGCTCCACAGTTCAGGGGTGTAGCCCAGCTAGCCACACAACAGGTCCCAGAGGTTCTGAATTCTGTCCAGCCAGGAGCAAGGCCCCAGCACTATACACCAGGGGTGTGCTCTGGCTAGCCTCATGCTCCAGAGGCTCTGAACTCCTCGCAGTCAGATGCAAAGTCCTGCACAGTGTCACACTCTAGGGGTGCCCTCCACCTAGCCACCTGGGTCCCAGAGGTTCTGAATTCCACCCAGCTAGGTGTAAGGCCCCAGTGCCACACTTTAAGAGTGCGTCCCTGCTAGCTGCCTGATCACAGAGGTTCTGAACTCCACCCAGCCAGGCACTAGGCCCCTGTGGCACACTGGGGGTACATTCCTGCTAGCTACCAGGGTCCTGAGGGCTCTGAACTCCACCTATCCAAGTGCAAGGCCCCGGTGACACACACCAGGGGTGCATCTATGCAAGCCACATGGGTTGCAAAGGATCTGAACTCCACTCAGCCAGGTTCTAGGCCCTGGCAATAAACTCCAGGGTTGTGCCCCTGCTACCTGTAGGGAGGATCCAAGCTCTGCCTAGCCCAGCATCCCAGAGCAACCCAGCAGAGTACATCAGGGGAACATGCAACCAGCCTCATAGGCCACAGAGTACAAGGATCCAGTGCCATAGTTCAGGGGTGTGCTCCAGCTAGCCACTGGGATATTGGAGGACTGAAGTTTTACCCAGCACAGTGTTCCAGTGCAATTCATCGGGAGGCTGCCTCACCAACCACATAGATTCCAGAGGAAAATGACAAAAGAAAAGAGCAAGATGCATCTCAGTTCTGCAACCCACCAAGAACAAACTCAAGGAACACTGAAATGGAAGACACTGGAAATTACACAACTGAACTTTTCTGAAATGATAGCAACTGAAGTAAAGAAACAACTCCTTGAAGTTATTGAGGAAATCAGATCAGAAATAATCTCTCAGGTAAAAAATGAAATGACAAACATCATGAAAGAAATGCTGTGAGTAACTAAAGAAGATCTAGATTTAAAAAATGGAGGAACATAAGAAAATGATGGAAACTTGGAATGAACAATATAAGATACAATTAGAATACATGAAACAGATTCAAAGAGATATTCAGGAAATTAAAAATTCCATTGAAAGTTGCAAAACCACTTGAATGAAGCCAAAATAGAGTCTCAGACCTTGAAGACAGCATGGGAGCTTAGGATCACAAAAGAAAAGATCTCTTAAAAATAACAAGGAACCAGAAAACAACTCAGCAGTTGCAAGATGATGGCAGGGGAAACAATATAAGATTGATGGGTGTAGGCGAAAAAGCAGGGGTCAATACGAATGACCTGTGAAGACTATTGGCAGAAATAATAGCAGAAAATTTTCCAAACATGGGAAGAGAATCTGACATACACATAAGTGAGGCATAAAAAAACCCCAATTAATAATAACCAAGAAAAATCTTCACCTAGACATACCATAATTAGGATATCAGAAATTCAGCACAAGAAGAGAATACTAAAATCTGTCAGAGAAAAGAAACAGATCACCTATGAAGGAAAGCCCATCAGAATCATAGCAGACTTCTCAACATGAACCTTTAAGTCAAGAAGAGCTTGGAGCAAGTATTTCAAATCCTGAAGAAAACAACTTTCAACCCAGATTGATGTATCCTGCAAAACAATCTTTGAAAATTGATGGAGAAATAAGATACTTCCACAACTAAGAGCAAACAAAGATATTCATGGCCACCAAACCAATACTACAAAGAGTACTGAAAGACATTCTACAAAGAGACAAAGATAAATACAATCCCAAGAACAACAGCAAAAGGAAACCACTAAGCAAGGCAAACAATTAAACAGAAAACGTAGAAAAACAACAACAGAAAGATAACATGACAAGCGTAGGTCAGTACATATCAGTTATATCAATCAATGTAGATGGTCTCAACTCACCAATAAAAAGAAACAGACTAGCAGAGTGGGTTAAGAAACAAAACCCAACAATATGCTGTGTACAAGAAACATATTTCACTCAAAAGGAAACTCACAGACTAAAAATCAAAGGCTGGAAAATAATACTCCATGCACCAGGAACACAGAAAAAAGCAGGAGTAGCTATTTTGTTTGCAGACAATGTGAACTTCAAACCAAGAATGATCAAAAGAGATAAAGAAAGCCACTACATACTTGTTAGGGGAAAACTTCAAGAGGTAGATATAAGATTATAGATATATATGCACCAAATATGGGAGCATCCAGCTATGTAAGACAATTCTTCATAGACATGAAAAACCAAATGAACAACAATACAGTTATAACATGGAATCTTAACACCCCACTGTCAAAGAGAGACAGATCAACCAAACAAAAAATCAGCAAAGAAATAATAGAACTGAATCAAACTTGTGAACAAATGGACCTAGTAGATGTGTACCAAGTATTCCTCCCATCAACATCAGAATACACATTCTTCTCAGCTGCACATGGGTCATTCTCTAAAATAGATCATATACTGGTCCACGAAACATGCTTAAGTAAATGCAAAGGAACTGAAATAATTCCATGCATATTATCTGACCATAGTGCAGTAAAATTGGAAATGAATGACAAAAAACCTACAAGAACCCCATAAACACATGGAAATTAAATAATACTCTCCTAAATAACCAATGGGTCACAGAAGAAGTTAAAGAAGAAATTAAACAATATCTACAATTGATTGAAAATGCAAATACAAATTACTAGAACCAGTGGGACACAATGAAAGCAGTCCTCAGAGGGAAATTTATAGCACTAAACTCCCACATCAGAAAAATGGAAAGAATACACATAAACAACCTAATGATGCACCTCAAACTCCTAGAAAAAGAAGAGCAAGTCAAGTCCAAAGCCCAAAGAAGGGAGAAAATTATTAAGATCAGAGCAGAAATTAATGCAATTGAAACTAAGAAAACAATACAAAGAATCAATGAATCAAAGAGTTGGTTCTTTGAAAGTGTAAATAAAATTGATAAACCCCTAGCCAACCTTATCAAGAAGAGGAAAGAAATAACTCAGATTCATACAATAAGAAATGAAAAGGGTGAAATCAGTATTGACCCTGTGAAAATACAAAAGAGCATCAACACCTTCTTTGAAAATCTTTACTCTCATAGATTTGCTAACACAGAAGAAATGGACAGATTCCTAGAAACCTATGAATTACCAAAGCTAAATGAAGAAGATGTAAAAAAGCTGATGAATAACCCAGTTTCAGCTAATGAAATTGAAAATGTAATTAGGATCCTACCAACAAAGAAAAGCCCGGGCCCTGATGGATTAACTGCTGAATTCTACAAGAAATTTAGGGAAGACTTAATACCAAAAATCCTCAAACTCTTCAATGAAATTGAAAGGAAAGTAAGTCTCCCTAACTCATTCCTGGAAGCAAGTATTACCCTAACACCAAAACTAGAGAAAGACCCAACCAAAAAAGAAAATTACAGGCCCATCTCCCTAATGAACGTAGATGCAAAAATCCTCAATAAAATACTGGCAAATAGAATACAGAAAATTATCAGAAAGACTATACACCACGATCAAGTGGGATTCATCCCAGGAATGCAGGGATGGTTCAACATACGCAAATCAATAAATGTAATACACCTTATCAACAGGGCCAAGGACAAGAGCCACATGATCATCTCAACAGATGCAGAAAAAGCTTTCAACAAAATTCAACACCCGTTCATGATAAAAATCCTACAGAAAATGAGAATAGATGGTCTCTACCTCAACCTGATACAAGCCATATATCATAAACCAACAGCCAACATCTTACTAAATGGAGAAAAACTGAAAACTTGCAACCTAAAATTAGGAACAAGACAAGGATGTCCATTATCACCACTCCTATTCTATATAGTTCTGGAAACATTAGGCAGAGCAGTTAGGCAAGTGAGTTGAATAAAAGGAATCAGTATAAGAAAGGAAGAAATTAAATTATCATTATTTGCAGATGATATGATACTCTACATAGAAGACACCCAAAAATCCAATGAAAGACTTCTGAATGTAATAACCAAATTCAGTAATGTTGCTGGATACAAGGTGAACACTCAAAATCAATAGCATTCTTGTACACAAACAACAACTGAGAGAGAAATAAGAGAAACTACACCCTTTACTATAGCATCCAAAAAAACGAAATACTTAGGAATCAATCTAACAAAGGAAGTAAAAGATCTATACAGTGAAAATTACATTACTCTGCAAGAAGAAATCAAAGAGGATTTCAGAAAATGGAAAGATACTCCTTGTTCATGGATAGGAAGAACAAGTCGGGCGTGGTGGCACACGCCTTTAATCCCAGCACTTGGGAGGCTGAGGTAGGCGAAGCATTGTGAGTTTGAGGCTGACTTGGGGTACAATGCAAGCACAAGGTCAACCTGAGCTACATAGTGCGACCCTGCCTCAAGAAACTAGTGCCAGGAGTTTGGCTCAGTGGCTTAAGCACCTGTCTGGCAGGCGTAAGGTTGTGAGTTCAATCCCTGGTGCTGCAAAAAAAAAAAAAAAGAAAAGAAAATTGTGAAAATGGCCACTCTTCCAAAATTGTTATACAGATTTAATGCAATACCAATCAAAATACCATTTGTGTACCTCACAAATCTAGAGAAATCATCCCTGAAATTCATCTGTAACCAGAAAAGACCTAGAATAGCAAAGGCAATTCTGGGCAGCAAAGGTAAGGCAGGAGGCATCACACTCTCAAACTTGAAATGATATTACGAAGCTACTGTGATAATATCACGATGGTACTATAATAAAAACAGACCTGAAGATCAATAGAATAGATTAGAAGATACAACCACAACTACAAACACACTCAGTCACCTTATCTTTGACAAAGGGGCCTAACATGTACACTGGAAGAAAGATAGCCTCTTTGATAAGTGGTGCTGGAAAAACCGGCTTTCCATAAGCTGAAAACTAAAACTAGATCCATGTCTATCACCATGCAATAAACTCAAGTCAAAATGTATCAAAGATATAAATATTAAAGCTGAGACAGTAAATCTACTGGAAGACAAAGTAGGTAAAAATCTTGATGACATAGGAATAGGCAGAGAGTTCATAAACAAAAATCAAACTGCACGGGAAATACTTCCCAGAATCAACACTTGGGATCTCATCTTATTAAAAAGTTTTTGCATCTCAAAAGAAATCTCCAACAGAGTGAAAAGAAAACTCATAAATTGGGAATATATCTTAGCCAATTGTCCATCAGATAAAGGGCTTCTATCTAAAACATATAAAGAATTAAAAAAAATCAGGCCCCCAAAATTCAAGTATCCAATCCAAAAATGGGCATCTCAAATGAATACACACTTGTCAGATGGTGAAGTACAAATGGCAAATAAATATATGAAAAAATGTTCAACATCAATGGTCATTTGGGAAGTGCAAATTAAAACAACACTGAGATTCTATCTCACCCCCGAAAGAATGGCCAAGATCAAGAAATCAACCAATAACAAATGCTAGATGGGTTGTGGGGATAAAGGAACTCTTCTCCATTGTTAGTGAGAGTCTAGGCTGGTGCAACCACTGTGAAAATCAGTGTGGCGATTCCTCAGGAAGCTAGGATTAGAGATTCCTTTTGACCCAACTATTCCACTTTTGTGTATTTCCCCAGAAGAACTGAAAACATCATACCACAGTGATAGATGTGTACCCATGTTTATAGCAATGTAATTTGTAATAGCCAAATCGTGGAAACCACCCAAGTAACCATCAATCAAGGAATGGATAAAAAAGGTGTGGTATTTTTATACAATGAAGTACTACTCAGCCATAAAGAAAAAGACTTTAAGTAATTGGATGCAACTTGAGACCATAGTTATAAGTGAAATAAATCAAATTCACATGTGTAAATACTGTATTGTGTCCCTAGTGTATGAAACTGAAAAAGTATGCATGCTCCAAAATCTATAATAAATACTGTGTAAGTGTAAGAAACTGCTCAAAGAGGAAAAGTAATTGGAATAGGGGAAAAGAGGAAAGAAGGAAGGGAAAGGGAAAAAGATATAGATTTGTATATGCATATATATATATATATGTATATGTACGCATAAGATAGCTAAAATGGCTATACTACTAAATGTATTAGTTATTGGAAAAGAACAGTTAATACTCATATTATTAGATCAATTTTACATATCTGTATCTGTTAATCTAAGCAACCCTTTTGTATGCAATATTGCAGTCATTGTCCATTTTCTATCATCTTGTTTCGTAAACCTATAATGTTATTGTATTGTATTTGTTGTTGTTGTTTGTTTGTCTCTTTTGCTTTTTGTTCTTCCTTTCTGTGTCTTTTTTCTCTTAAGTATGTACATTCTTAGAATGTGAAGAATTCTATACTGAACTATTTTAAGTACTAGGGATTAAATCCAGGACCTTCCACATGATAGGCAAGTACTCTACTACTGAACTACAGTCCCACCCCATAAACAGTCTTCTCAGCAAACTTGTACAATGGATTATTGTTTCCTTAGGATAAATTATTAGAAGCAAAAGGTTTTGTATAAAAGTTTAGTGCACAAATTTAATGCTTTAGATATACATTGCAAAACTCCTCCCCAGAAGGCTCTGCCAAATATTATCAGCAGCTCTGTGCATCAGTGTACTGCCACATAATCTTCTACATTTCTTCAAGAAAAAGCCAAGTTAGCTCCTTTACATCAAAGATGAACTGACTTCCAGCACGACTGAAAACAAAGGAACAAGAACTTTGGGGTCAAGTACAATTATTATGAATACTGTAAGTGGATCCTGGGATAGAATATTTGAGGACACAAAGGAGGATTGTTTAGTGAGCCATTTAGCCCAACCTAGCGGATGTGTGTGGGGACAGGGTGGAGCAAATTTTGTGTTTGAAACATGAAGAGTATATATTCGGCTGTTATATTAGGAAAATATTTCTTTATTTTTTTCTGTTTTCTTTCATGAGTTTTACTTATTTATCTTATTTTTTTATTTTTGCTGCACCAGGGATTGAACTCACAACCTCGCACCTGCCAGGGCAGGCGCTTAAGCCACTGAGCCAAAATCCCAGCCCTGGTTTTTTGAGGCAGGATCGCAGTAGGTAGCTCAGGCCGGCCTTGCGCTGGCGTTGTAGCCCAAGCAGGCCTCGAACTCACAATGCTCCTCCTACCTCAGCCTCCCGAGTGCTGGGATTAAAGGCGTGCGCCCACGAGTTTTATATGGCACAAGATATTATAGAAATATAGCATAACTCAGATATTGATTAATTAGATAATTATTGAACATCAAATTGAAAAACTGGTGTTCTAAATTGTAAATCAGTCTAAAAAATCATTCTCATAGTCTTCGTTACTTGCTCCTTGTTAAAGCATTTTGTGAAATGTTAACTAACATGTGTTTTGACTAGCCTAATACAATTCGAGGTGTCACTCTGCAAATGAGTGCTATAAGTTTAGTAATGGATAAAAAGCATAGAAAATGGAACATTTTGATATTGAAAAAGAAACAATACAACGGACATGTTAAAAAAATATTACAGGACTGGGTTTAAGATGCTCTTGCACGTCAGCTGAGCCAGGCATATATAAAATAAAGCGGGAGTAGAATTCTCTGTGAGTTTTCCAGTGGAAATGCGGAAGTTCAGTTATGACAGGTATAGTAAAAGGGATCATATTTTAAGTGCTTGAATTGACATACTTTTAAATGTGTTTTCCTGATTACAAAGCGAAGAATAAACATACCAAGAGTGATCCATAATCTCATAAATCTTTCTTTTTGAAGTTTATTTTAGTGCATTCATTAGTACATAATTGCAATTTATAATGACCACTTTCAATACATTTGGGACATGTACATGAGAATTCCCAGTTCTTTTCCTTAACTCCATATCCCTTTGTCTCCTGACTCCTTCCTGTTTGTAGTAGATCTATCTCCCTGCTTCCTTTAATCTTTTCACTTTGCTTTTTACTGTATTTATATTTTGGGTTTCTCATATGAGAGTAACTATATGGTATTTAAGCTTCTGTCTGATTTATTTCCTTTAACTCCATGTTTTCAGCCTTTGTATTCAAATGGTTATATGAATATATACTGCATATGCACAATAATTTTTACCATCATATCAATACAAAAATATTGATGTAGTTCAGATAATTAAATCTTTCCTCAAAAGTCTGGAGAATAAAATTATTAGGTCTCTATGCCCAATGATTCTCACAAAATTACTGAAGGAGTTATTCTCATTTCTCAACTAAAATTCATTAGTGTAAAATCTTTTGTCATGGATATGTTACTGTGCAATTTAGTATTACCTAAAATAGTATCTTCAAAAAGGCTTATTACAGATACATGCACAAAGCGAGTGATTTGCCACATCTGCTTTCTTTTGTTTAGAATCATATGCCAGTTGGAATTTCAAGGCTCACCACCTCCAGAGATAAAAGAATAATTGAGCTAGAGTTAGACCAGTTCCAATATATTCAAGAGGCTTCTATGACCTATTTTTAGAAAGTCTCCTTGACCTTTGTAGAGCTAATGCTGTTCTATTTTCCTGAAATACAATGTACACTAAAATGATATAAAAAGTTTATTCATTCAGTGTAAATTGAACACTTGAACCATTTTTCTGTTTCATTTAATGCAGACTTAAAACTTTATAATACATGATGACATTCTTTTCTTGACCAAAAGAAAGCTCAGAATCAGTTTCATAATTTTAGCATATGGAGGACATAAGGCTTGCACTTTGAATTTAATCTTATCCTGTCTTTATTTTCTTATTTTTATTTCCCTTTAACTCACGTTTTATCTATTTTACTTTGTCAGGTTGTATGTTAGACTAGCAAGAAATTAAGATAGAAATCCCACTAGCTTAATACACCAATAGTGTATTTCTTGCTTATGTACATTTTGTGTCAGTATAGGGCTCTGTTCCATGTGTCATTCAGAATATAAGATAACATTTTCTCACCTATAGGTGCACTGTCTAGAATGGAGGGTCTCTTTGGTTATGGTAGCAAGAGAAGATATCTTGGAAAGATGTCTTTCTATTTAAGTACCCACCAAAATCTGTTTAGCAACTTCAAATACAGTTGTATATATGTATATGTATGTATGTATGTGCATGTATATATGTATGTGTAGTACATGTTTTTAGGACATAATGTTGGCATTTCTTGCGTAGAGTTGGTATATGTATGTAATCCATCTTTAGTCACATTTTTACCCCTTTTCTTCCCTTTCTTTCTCCTCCCTCCATCTCTTAGTCTTCTTCCCATTTTAAACTAAAGCAGCTATATATATGACCCACCACAGTGGAAAAAAAAGTTGTTTAAAACTATGAAGAAAATAGTGAATGCTATCTTCATGTTTCAGCCAGGAAAAAAATAAAACATCCTTCTGTTTACCTTTTTGTTGTTTCATTGATCAGTCTGTCTTCTAGGCCCCACCCAACAGCTAAGAAGTCAGGAAAGTAAAGGTTCAAATGGAATATATGGTAATCATACTAGCTCTACCTGCATTTTTGAAAGGATTTTGAGGACAATCTTTTGTATGAGACAGAGTATAAACAATAAAAATATAGACATGCTTGTAGGTCAAAAGCGGTAAAATACTAGCACTTTCATGTAGATCAACCTAATGCTAAATAAATGCATAGTATATGAAGCACTTTGCTGGTTTAACACTGTGCTCTCAAGAAAGAGTCTGTATGCAAACAGTCGCAAGCACTGTAATAGAGACAGATACACTACGATGGTATCCGAGAAGAAAGTGCGGCTAGCTATGCTAGGGCTTGTTCTGGGAGGTGCTAGTTGCTAATTGTTGGTAGTCATCAGGGGAAAAAAGGAAATAACTTCTAGACAAAGGGAGTGATATAAAAAAGGTAGAAAAATTAAGGACACTGTCATGTTTAGAAAAAAAACCCTGCAGCTTGAAATGAGGTCATCAATACAGAGGGATGGGACTTTGTTCAGTAAATTTGACTTTACTGAAGATGAGCTGAAGTCACTACAGGTCTGGTGTGACAGAATCTGATGTGTCATTTCAGGACAGGGCTGGGGGTGAGGGTAAGGTGAGAAGGAGGAGGGAAGAAAAAACCCTATAGGAAATGCTTAACATTTTAAAGAAGAGTGTCTTTTGATTACTTCTGTAGGCTTTTAATAATGTGAAAAGATCCTTTAAACTTCACATAGGAAAAACCTCCAAACTTAGAGTAATCAAGTATAAAAATGTAAGGAAGAGAGGGGATTTTATAGCTATGATGTAGACCAGGCCTCTGACTAATACAGAGGGGAGAATACCTTGAGTGAGATAATCTGCTGCAGTTAAATTTTGTCAACCAAACTGGGTACACTGACATCTTTTGAGGTTCCTGCTACATTCAAAAAGAAATACTGTTTTTGGAATCTTAAAAGTGAGATGGGACCTTAGAGGTTTCAGAGTCAAGTCTTGTTTTCTATGTAAGAAAAATTCTTAACATTCAATAAACTTGAAAGTGGTTATTTGGTCTTGTACTTGAATAGGCCCTTGAGCATCTAACTTATTCTCAAGACATATCATTCCATTAAAAGAAGGAGGCCAAGTATTTTGCTGCTGTTTGCTTGTTTGCTACTAGAAAGAACAAAACTTGAAACATGGAAAAAAGAATCTGGTTAGCAACCTCAAATAAAGTCCTTTCAGTTTTAAACTAAAATATCTATAGAGTTACATGTTCCTTAAAACTATAATAAACAATAATCTCTTCAACCTTCTGATATTTTGATGCATTCAGGAGACAGTAGATATCAGTGTGAAAATCTTTATACTGACCTTTTTTATGGAGGAGCTTAACAGAAAGAGAGAGGTCAGAGAAATGATACCTCAGTGTTTGGCAGTTCTTCAATCTCATGTTTGAACAGTGACACTAATAAACTTTTGTGCATGAAGATTGTAGAGATGCAGAACCAGGAATGGGTGATTGATCTGCAAAACAAAATGAGGATGATTGCATGGAGTGGGAAAATCTACATATGAGCGGTCTTAATACTTCACTGCAGTCTGCAACAGATGCAAATGCTTCTGTGACAAATGCTATACAACTTTTCAATTAAGCTCTATTAGTTTTGTAAAAGTGTGAAACTGGCAATAGTATGTTTATTGTTCATGTTGTAACTTAGATGTCAACTGAGATAACCTAAGATTCAAGATGAAAATGAAAATTTCTCAAAACCAAATTAGCATGCTGCAGGGTCCTTAAATTTTTTTTTTTACATCCCCTTTAAGAATCAGAGTGGCATGTGGGAGCTGAGTTTCTTTGAGCCAGGAGTGGTGTTCAATTGTAGTCTGTACTCAAGGTGTCTACTGTAACACATATGGCTCCTTCCCTCACATTATGCATTCCTAACACAGGTGGTGTCACCCATGAAAAGATGAAAATTTGTTCGTGGGAAAAAATTCACCTATAGATTATACACACACACACACACACATATATATATATATATATATATACATGTATCTCTATATATATCTCCATATAAATATATCCTCTAGATATGTATCTCCTCTAGATATAAACAGATGTACAGTACACATAAACTATTAAAATTTCATGGGAAAACAATAAAGAAAAAATACCTGAAAGGGCTTTTGAATGTTTCTTACTGTTTTTTGTTTTGTTTTGTTTTTTGCTTAGAGTTGACATATATGACATCTCATGGTGTTGTGTAACACAGTGGTCCTGGATGAGAGAGGAGATTTATGATTTTCCTAAGTCATAAAATGCTCTGAACTTCTGCTTCCCTGGAATTGATATAGATCATCTATATGACGAATGGCATGCATGTTGTTCCTGTCTCTTTCAGTATCACCCAAATGTGGAACACAATTTTTTATTTATCCTTTATTTATCCAGATGATAGGTAGATAGATAGATCTATATAAAATTCTTCATTGTTCTCAATCTCCTTCTTTGTTCATAAACACAAGGGCTATGACACTGAATGAAAATAAACTTGTTGTTTTCTTCATGAAGTCTTCACTGCTCACCTTAATCTATGAGTTCTCCTATCTCTTTATCTGCAAGTAATCATTGTTGCACCTCAAAAATTCTACTTCTCAGATTAGATAATATCCTTGTTATCATTCCTGCTATGATCTAAACTTTTAGAAGTCAGTATCCATGTATCATTCATCTTTGTGGCTTCTAAAGTGTTTCGTATGATGGCAATGAACTCCACATAAATCTAGGGGTGAGGTTCAAAAGGTGAAGTGTTGGGAGTAAGAGAAGTTTTTAGTGTGAATTTTAGAGGTAGTAAAATTTTAGATAAATAGTGACTCATGAAAAGATTCTATTAGAATGGAATCATTCTGTTAGGCAATAATAAGGTATGTTCATTTATTATATAATTGGTGCAAGTCAATTTTAGCCGTAAATTATAAAAGGGGCAATGAAACGTAAAAATAAAACAGATCAAGAAGCACATGTACATAGCTGTTTACAGAGAAAGAGGTATGCCTCAGCTGGCCTTCACACAACACTACAGATAAAGGTATGGAAACAGAGGTCCAGGTCTAACAATATAGAAGAAATACATTTTTTATCAGTCTTTATTCTAAATCTTTGTTCTGCTTCTAATATCTATTCTATTTCAATCTGTGTTTCTTCCCTTTGCACACCCCTCCCAGAAAGTTAGAAGTCTTTAAAAATGAGAAAATTGCCTGGTGTGATGATGCAGAACTGTAATCCCAGTACTCAGGAGGCTGTGGCAGGAGGATTGCTGCAAAGTCGAGACCTCCTGGGCTACAGAGTGAGTTCAAGACCAGCCTGAACTACATAGCGAGACCCTGTCTCAAAAAAGAAACAGCTAGCTGGGCATGGTGGCACACGCCTTTAATCCAAGCACTCAGGAGGCTGAGGCAAGAGAATTGTTGTGAGTTCGAGACCAGCCTGGTCTACAAAGTGACTTCAACGCCAACCTGAACTGCATAGTGAGACCTTGTCTAAAAAATAGGGCTGAGGATTTAGCTCAGTGGTGTAAGCACCTGCCTGGCAGTGATGAGGTTGTGAGTTTAAGTCCCAGTACCAAAAAAAAAAAAAAAAAAAAAAAAAAAAAAAAAAAAAAAAGAAAAGCTCTTTGCTTGAGGAAATTGTGTAAATGTGACAGAGCTCATTATGTGTACAAATGTAATGTTTATAATTGTAACATCTAATGTCTGCTCATTATCAGTTAAAACACAGCTGAATAAAATGTAAAATTCTCAAGTGTATTTAATCTTTATTAGAACAAAAAAATCAATATTTCAGTCCTGAAAATTCATGAGCAGCTCATGACAATAGCAAACAACTTATCCTCTAGAAGGAACTAAAATGTGCAGTTTTATCCCCCACTTAGTGTTTTCAGCATTAAAAAATTATTCTTATGTGACATTTCAGTTTAAGGACTTGAAATCAATCTCTGTATAACTTTCCTATTTGCACCATATATTGAT